>JAXIVJ010004688.1:0-7500 GCA_036785665.1 Chirona hameri | reverse complement strand
ATACGGGAACGGGATACGGGAACGGGATACGGGAACGGGATACGGGAACGGGATACGGGAACGGGATACGGGAACGGGATACGGAAACGGGATACGGGATACGGGAACGGGATACGGGAACGGGATACGGGAACGGGATACGGGAACGGGATACGGGAACGGGATACGGGAACGGGATACGGGAACGGGATACGGGAACGGGATACGGGAACGGGATACGGGAACGGGATACGGGAACGGGATACGGGAACGGGATACGGGATACGGGAACGGGATACGGGAACGGGATACGGGAACGGGATACGGGAACGGGATGCGGGAACGGGATACGGGAACGGGATACGGGAACGGGATACGGGAACGGGATACGGGAACGAGATACGGGAACATGATACGGGAACGGGATACGGGAAAGGGATACGGGAACGGGATACGGGAAAGTGATACGGGAACGGAATACGGGAACGGGAACGGGCTACGTGCTACGGGCTACGGGCTACGGGCTACGGGCTACGGGCTACGGGCTACGGGCTATGGGCTATTGGCTACGGCATTCGGGATACGGGATTCAGGAACGGGATACGGGATTCACGAACGGACTACGGGCACAATTAACGGGCTACGTGCTACGGGAATGGGGAACGGGCTACGGGCTACGGGCTACGGCAACGGGATACGGGATACGGGAACTTGGTTACCTTCGCATTGCGGAGCAAGCGGGCCACACTTGTAAGTTACCTATTTTATTATCTAGTTATCTAGTTGATCACGTCAGTTACGTATCTAGTTAGTTACCTAGTAGTTATTGTTACCTATTTGTTTCAGGTTCACAAAGGTGCAAGCACTAAACAACAAACTTCTGTAGTAGCGATCGCGATCATGAGTAAAACAAGCCTTTTTGAAGCTACAATCTGTTCACCGTTCTCGATTTCGGCAGATATTTCGTGGCGCGGATCTTACAGTTCCAGTTCCACAAGGCGCTGTGTCAGGCAGCCGGAGAGTATGACCCCCAGGATCCGAGCAGGCCCCTACACCAGTGTGACATCCACAACAGCAAACAGGCCGGAAAACTGCTGGGGTAAGATGGAGCAGGAAGGGCCCAGTCTCGATCTGAGGCAGATTCGCATGCTTACCTATATACCCTTTGTTGTCAAAGAAGAAAAACAGCATGAGCCGGAATAAGCTGCTCATTTTGATCCGTTGGCTTTGTTACTTTCGAAGGCTGATTGTCCAAATTTCTATACAATCGGCAATCCATTAAATTTGTTTCTGACAATTCCTACACAAATAATTAGTTTTTTTTAAAATCCATTGTGTTCTTGTGCAGATTACTCCTTTCCACAGATTGCCCGTTCATCATTTGCTGGCTCATGGGACAATGGTGTCTTCACATTTATCCACACCTAACCGGACAGTGTATTTGTGCTCTGTACAGCGCCATGCTGCGGCTGGGGAGATCTGTGCCGTGGCCAGACGCCCTGGAGGCCATCACGGGCCAGAGGAGGATGGATGCCTCCGCCCTCAGAGAGTACTTCGCCCCGCTGGAGAGCTGGCTCCGTCAGGAGAACAATCGTACCGGAGAGACGGTTGGATGGCAGAGCGGTACGTACCGTGCAAAACTTACTACTAGACGTGGAAGAATGTTTTGTTTACGAATTGATCAAACCAAAATATCTCTTGGGAATGATATCTAGTGAGAAGGATAATATATATCTAGTGAGAATGATAATAGATATCTAGTGAGAATAATACCAGATATCTAGTGAGAAAGATAATATCGTAGATATCTAGTGAGAATGAGAATGATAATATAGCACTGGTGCCACGTAAAACAACGTGATTTGGTTAAGCAAATTTGGGAGTTCAGGTGTGATATTAATCAATTACTAGGAGCGTTTATCTGTTTTCAGATGGACCTGTCTGCGTGAAGACACCTCAGCCAGCCTGAGGTCCTAAGGCGTCCTCCAAACGTAGCTGAACTCACGAAGATGGTGGGTCCGATTTTGAGAGACAGACCCAGCTCTAGGTCTAGACACTACAGTGTATATAGAGATGGCGGAACTGATGTACAGCGGAGGTATTTAACTTCGGTTGCTATTCACTGTGGCGAAAAGTGGCATACATAACTGTTTGTACATGTATACAATAAACGGTGAAAGTGTCGTTTGAAATGGTTTCAGAAAGCCAGCCAGAAGAGTTGAAAGAAGCCAGCCAGAAATTAATTAGATGTCAGCGTACCTGCATATTTTATTGTGATAAACAAAGGGAGTATTCTCGCAGTAGTTCTACAAGAAAAGAAACTCAGCCCCAGTTAACCCTCGCCGTGCCGGGGGGGGGGGCGTTTAGACGCCCCCCCTAAAGTTTTTCGATGATGGCGGGAAAATGGTGGCGCGCGCGCCGCCTTTTTTGGCATAGCTGTTCGGGCATCAATTACCCACATTTTGTGAAATTCCTGATCTCGGGTCATCTCAGGTCAGGTCACCAGGCCAGGTCATGTGACCCAACCTCTAAAAGTTTACGGTCGTACCACACTGCAGAGCCCTTCATGGGACACATTTTCAGCCCCCATCCCGTTCCAGCCCATTCAGCCAGACACAAACCCGTTCCAATTCGAATATATAATTGATGAGCCTCCTATTCCCAACCGTTGCAGCATATTTCACTTTTTGTGGTGCTAAAAAATGATATGGTGGGCTTGAAAAATTGTGGTGCTAAAAATGATATGTAAAATTCCCAAACCCGTTACAACCCGTTACATTTCCAAAACAAATGCCCCATTCCCACCCATTTCCATCCCGTTCCCATTTCCATATGGGATTCCCTTTCCATAAAGTGCTCGATACCACAGTCACAATTTTGACTGATCGGTTTCAAACTTACAGGATTGCATAAGGTCATAAGTACCTACAATTTGTTCATCTCAGATTTGTTTATATCGGTGACCTAAGGTCGGGCCAATTTCGTGACCTCCCATTATAAGTCAATGCGGAAATATGCAAATGCTTCCTATTCCGAGGATACGCATGATATATCATTCAAATTCCTTCTGGGTTATGTTATCATGGGCCATTCTTGATCATCCAGGTACATTTTTTGTTCAGTGACCCCTACAGGGTCAGTCGAGTTCATCTGAGGTCACCAACACTTCGTTGTAAATAACTCTCGACCGAATGAAGATAAATAAATGAAGCCGGCATCAATGTGTTTGTCTCGTCGAGACACGTCTCCCAATATGCAACATGACCTACTTGGGTCACCACTTAACCTTGACCTGAGGTCAAATTCTAAATTGACCTAAACTGGCGAACATTAATATCATTCGAGGTGCCTTGATGAGACAAACACGATGGCCTTAAAATTATTGCCTTATCGTTGTTAAGTAAATAATTATTTGCGAAAAGAAAGAAAAAAACAGTTTTGTCATAAATAGCCTTTTTGGCCTTTGATGACTTCTAGTCACAGGGGCGCAGCCAGACCTTCAGAAGGGGGGGGGGGGGGGCAAGCCCCTGGAAGAGACCCCCACCCCAAAAAAAATACCCCTGGATATGAAAAACTACGGATTTCGGCCACTTTATTTTGTGAGGCCCCCTTTTCAGCAATTTTTCTTCGTCTACTTTCGATGACCTGGATTGGACCAGGACCCTCAGTATCCCTTGTACTGAGCGCATTACTAGTTTGTACTGTTGCGTACAGGAGAGAAAACATATCTTAGCTGACAACAGGTGGGGTCGGCTTTTGAGTGTGGGGGCGACTGAAATGACGAAAAATGTACCCCCATTTTGAGACGTGTATTTAAGCCTTTGCAGCATTGTATGTGGATTTTCATGTTATAATATAGGTAGGTATGTACTTGTTAGTTAGCGCCGCGAAGCGCCGCGAAATTTGTACGGTTTTGCCTGATAAAACCCAGAAATATAGGCGGTGGGCCTTGTAGCTCGGATAATAAGCTAAAAATGTTATTCATTCAATTCAGCGTTACGACGAACCAATGACGATCACTATGGCTTCGTTATGACGATGACTACTGATGTGACGCCGCGAAGCGACGTGAAAGTTTTAATTTTAGGTCCTGGAAAACGAAATGTTAATATTGGAACCATACCGTGGGGTGAGATAGCTGAGGAGATGGTCCTGGCCTGTTTCCACTATTAGCTCTTCGGTCCAGCAAATTGTGCACCGCTGGAGCAGCTTTCGAGTGCCGATCTCGTCTTTGCGTTCGCGTCGCCTTTTTCGGAACTCGGCAAACTAGCTAAACATGTAGTCTGCTTGAAACTTAAAAGTGAATATTTGATTAAGGGAATGGGCCCTGGGGCCAGCAATTCTCGCCATGGAGAGCCTCTGCCAGACACTTAATGCAATTATTTTTTCCCATTTTCCAAATTTGTATAAGCAATTGCGAAACTTGTGTCATGCCGCGAAGAGGCGCGAAATTTTCCAGTTTTTGACACTAGCTGGATTTAGCTGGATTTGGACTGCACGGCAAAGGCAATTTTTACGATAAATTGTTATTTTTTCCCACAAAAAGTGTGTGGGGGGGTCGACAGGGGCCCGGGAACAGGGGGCAGCGGGGGCGCTTGCCCCTCCCCCCCCCCTCAACATCTTGACCGGGGGCGGCGCCCCCGCCCCCCCCCCCCAAAAAAAAAAAAATTGGCGAGCAGAAGTTTCCCTAAAAATGAGCTCTTTCAATTTTCCTCACAAAAAGTTAGATACAATATGAAAGCCTCCTTATGTCACTTTCATTTTCTCCCGTTTTCTTTTATAGCATGTCATAAGTATTATTATTATATAGCTTTGCCTTTATAGCAGTATCGTATAACTTTCTTTTCCTTGTTTTCCCCTTTTCCATTAAATGTTCGATGAGATATAATGGAAAACTTTGGTAACAGTACATTTGGTGGCAGTTGTCTGCTTGGCGCATCGTCGTTAAAATGACGCACTGACGCAGTGGCGGATCTACGGTTGGGCAAAATGGGCAATTGCCCCCCCCCCCCAACCACCTGAAATCGGCGCAAAATTGACACATTTCCTGATATAGAAGCAAATATAAGCAACTTTTACTAAGGACAGTTTGCTGTAAATCAGCTATCAATGCATAAGCAAGCGAAATCCGATGACTTTTCAGAATTATGTGAGACTTTTTGGAATTTTGCCCCCCCCCCAAAAAAAAACTCCCGTTCTGGATCCGCTGCTGCACTGACGGCGTTAAACATTCGCTGCATTTTGTTTGTAAGTTTATCCCACGTCAACGTTACGGATGTGGTCAAACTAGCGTGTGGCCCTCTAGCTGTCCTCGCTGTCTCCGCCGACGGGGCGGCAATTGGAAGCAAGAGTTATCGTAAATGTCGTAGGTTACCGTGATACGGTGATGAAGCGGTCGGTGCAGTCCACACTGGTGGGCTTCTTAAAAAAACGTCAGGCGTCAGGTACGAGTATTTTATCAGACGACAGGCGGGTTTACAAAGGCATACGGTTGATAGTAGGAAACGGGGGTGGCATGACCCCCAGTTTTTCATATTTGTTTAATGTTTTATGTTAACCCGCGCCGTGCCGGGGCAGGGCATTTAGACGCCGCCCCCCCCCCTAAGGTTTTTCGAGAATAGCGAAAAAAACGGCGGCGCGCCGTTTTTGCCGTTTCAAAAACGGTGCACGGCGCACAGCGACACCTTTTCAAAAACGGCACACGGCACACAGCGCCGCCGTTTCAGCCGCCGTTTTTGGCACACCTGTTCAGGCATCAATTACCCACATTGAGTGCAATTCTTGACCACGGGTCATATGAGGTCAGGTCACGTGACCACACCTCCAAATAAGTTTGCGGTCGTAACACAGCCACAGTTGTTGGCTGATCGGTTTCAAACTTACAGGATTTCATAAGGTCATAGGTACCTACAATGCGAATATCTAAGAATTTGAATATCCGCGACCTAAGGTCGCCGGTTGGGTGAATTTCGTGACCTCACATTATAAGTCAATGGGGAAATATTAAAATGTTTCCTATTCCGAGGATACGCAGGATATCAGTCCAATTCCTTCTGGATCATGTTATCATAGGCTATTGTAGATGATCCAGGCTCAATTTGTGTTCAGTGACCCTACAGGGTCAGCCGAGGTCAGCTGAGGTCACCAACACTTTTTGTGTCAATAACTCCCGATAGAATGAAGATAAAGAAGTGAAACCGGCATAAATGTGTTTGTCTCGTCGAGACACGTCTCCCAATATTCAAAATTACCTACTTGGGTCGCCACTTGACCTTGACTTGAGGTCAAAGTTCTAAGTTGACCTAAACTGGTCCAAATGAATGTGATTCGAAGCGCTTTGACGAGACGAACATGATGTCGTCAAAATCATTGCCGTGTCTTTATCAGGTAAAAAGTTATTTGCGAACGTTTTGCCAAAATAAATCACCATTTTGACATTTGATGGCCTCTGGAGCCCAGACTATTAACCTAAGATACAATTTGATGACACATTATGATTTAATATTTCAAGAGTTTTCAATTGTTTCCGTTTGATCGGACTTAATGGCTACGAGCGAATCTTAGGTTTCGTCCCGATCGGACTTAATGGCTACGAGCGAATCTTAGGTTTGTCCCGATCGGTCTTAATGGCTACGAACGAATCTTAGGGTTCGTCCCGACCGGACTTAATGGCTACGAGCGAATCTTAGGTTTCGTCCCGATCGGACTTATGGCTACGAGCGAATCTTAGGGTTCGTCCCGATCGGACTTAATGGCGGGGTTCGGTTAGGTTAGGTTAGGTTAGATTAGTTATACGGAAGAAATACTGGAGAACCGAGTATGGACGATGCCCACACCGAATTTCAAAGCAATATCTATATGTGGCACTTCTTTGTCTACCAACAAATATACGCCCACGGCTAGCAGGCGCTCCAGGTGACGGTTAGCAACCCCTGGGCAGGCTCGAGGGCCCGTTCACAGACTCAATGGCCCTCTGGATAAGCTCGAGAGGGCCCTGAACAGACTCAATGGCCCCTTGGCAAGCCGAGAGGCCCCTGAGCAGACTCTAATAGCCCCTGGGCAGGTTCGAGAGGCCCCTGAACAGGATCAATGGACCGTTGGGAAAGCTCGAGAGGCCCCTGAACCAGGGCCTAGGATAACATGTTAACTGGGGGGGGGCTTATTGCCCCCAGTGGAGGGAATTTCCCCCCAGTGGAACCAATTCCCCCCCCCCCTCAGTGAAACTGAGTTAATTCGACACGAGCGGGGCACTAGGATACTATATATGATGCCTTTACAACAACAACAAAATAATTCAGTCACTCGACGCCTTTTTACTGTACTGCATGGCCTCGGATAGCATGCTAATGAATTCAGTCACTCGACGCCTTTTTACTGTACTGCATGGCCTCGGATAGCATGCTAATGCATGGCCTCGGATAGCATGCTAATGAATTCAGTCACTCGACGCCTTTTTACTGTACTGCATGGCCTCGGATAGCATGCTAATGAATTCAGTCACTCGACGCCTTTTTACTGTAC
>JAXIVJ010004686.1:32500-80580 GCA_036785665.1 Chirona hameri | reverse complement strand
TAAGCAATACAATTGGTTGTGACGGGAGGGCATGAAATATATAGACGCTATCATACCTAATGTTTATCGATCACAAATTCACAACTAAGTACCTTTCTAAGATCAAAAGACCGCACGAAAGAACGCACTCACAACTCACAATTAGGTACTTATAACTCCGATCACGACAGCATGATTGACAGCCTTTCGCAACTCAACGGCAACTTGAACACTGACAACGGTCGACGCAAGCACACTGCACAACCCGCCGCGCCCAAGGTCACAGCGCAACTGACCCGGCGCGGCGGCGCGGTCGGCCGGCGGTGATGTGCGCGCGCAGCCAACGCTGCGCCGTCGTCTGCGTGCGTCTGCGTCACGATACCCCAAGCAGCGGCGACCGTCACACCTCTCCCAGTGGTGCACGAACTCCTGAATATGCCAGGCTGAGGCGTCAATCGGCTCCCCCCGCATGAGTATTGCGACACCTCGACACCCCATGCAGCGGTGACGAATACACAATGCGATGGTGGTCGGCACTGACACACCACGCAGGTGACAAACCACGCAAAGCGAAGCATCAACAATGACACCCCATGCATGAATACATTTCCAAATTAACCCCTGTGACAGGAGTTGACACCCGGGTCGTGTGTAGCGATTTTGTGAGTGTGCTTAGAACGAGATATGGACCGCGGTTGTCCTTCTGGAACTTGCGTGTCAACCCGGTTCTAAATTGGGGGTTGTTGAGGTATACCAGTAAATTTTCGCTAAATGATGGAGTTTGTGATTGGTTCGGATGGGACTGTTCTTGTGCCAGAATGGCGGACTCATTGTTGGCACGCACAACGGCATGCAGGGAAGACAGATGCTTGTGCAAGAGGTCATGGTATGAGTCGATAGATGTGAATGGGTCGAATGGTTGAACTTAGTGTCTACGTCAAGAGGTAGAATTAGATCGCGGCCTGTAAAGATTTGATCAGGAATGTCGTCCGTAGAACGGTTGACGGAAAATCTGATGGCGAGAAGTGCCAGAGGTAAAACTTCGTCCCAGTTTCGCTGTGAGGAATCTACAAAATGGGATACAATATTGCTGATCGTGGAATGGAGTCATGCAAGGCAGAGGTAAGGCGAGAGGCGAAATCTTCAAAGGTTGGAGCATGTTTCAGGTCGTGTCGATTTCTAACGATTTCAGCGACACATCCTTGCAATTTCGACTTCGCGACTTTGAGAGTCACTACGTCGGGCCAAGTTCCAAGATCTTTAGCTTCCTGGACTTCCTGGAGAAAGTTCTGGATGGGGAATGAGCCGTCGAAAGTGGGAATAAAGGTAGCGATTTGATGGATATTTAAAGAGGGTGACAGTGACTGAGTCGGTTCGTCAGGCATGGTAGTAAGAAAGAGAAGAACAAAAATATAACAGTTTCAAATAATTTCAAAGATAGGTTTACCCTAGAACCGGATAATTGTATAACTGCCTACAGCATAAGTTTATCTTATACACATCAGCCGCTGCTACCAAATGTCAGCAGGATATTTTGCTGACTTACCAGGGTTCGGATGGCAGTGCCAAAGGCAGTAGAGTTGAGATGACACTGTGTATTGCATAACATTCGGTGGGTTTATATACACGGGAAACGAGGACACGCATAATCTATGCTTGGTAATCGCGATGCAGAAGCGCGATGAGCGCCTTCGCAATCGAGTAGGTCAGCTTGCATAACCGGTTGCAAAGCGGACCATTCGGATGCACGGCAGGGTCACACCAGGGGGTAGCCGCAGCGGTCGCGGCCACCACCCCCCCCCCCCCCCCCGCCAGAAGGGCGCCCCACTATCGTGGTCCGCCAGGTGCCCGGCGATGGCCAGCCCGTGAGCACGCAGCGTCCCTATGGACCGCTTGGGGCGCCCTTCTGGCGGGGTTGGGGGTTGGGGGGGGGGGGGGGGGTTCAACAGGTCATACGCCCTGTTGAAAGTAACTTACCAAGTATCAGGTCATACAGGTCATGACCTGGTCCTTTTGACCCGAGACGCCCTTCCGGCTAGTGACGGCGCCCTTACGGCCAGTGACGGCGCCCTTTCGGTCAGTGACGGTGCCCTTTCTTTGGAAGGCGCCCCTAGATTTTTGGAAGGCGCCCCTAAATTGGCCTGCGGCCACCCCTCCTAAAATATCTTGAATCCGTCCTTGGGTCACACGTGTCTGCACCGCGATGGTACGAAATAGCCACGCAACACAGACCGGGGCAGCGTATAGCCGTTTCACCCATCAGCCAGACCGGGGCAGCGTATGGCCGTCTCATCCCTCAGTCAGACCGGTGCAGCGTATGGCCGTCTTGCTCCTTAGCCAGACCGGGGCAACGTATAGCCGTCTCCCCCCCCCCCCCCCCCCCAGCAAGACCGGGGAAGCGTATGGCCGTCTCACCCCTCAGTCAGACCGGTGCAGTGTATGGCCGTCTCGCCAGTTGCCCCTCACACAGACCGGGGCAGCGTATGGCCGTCTCCCTCCCCTTAGCATGAATTAAGGGGAGGGATAATTATCCGCGGTAAACGAATCTTAAATATAATCGTACCTTGGCGCAACTATCCGTATCCCGTTCGAAATATTCGCATTGCACCGAGCCGCGTGCGGAGACAGCTGAGTCGGCCCAGAGCACCAGTGACGTCTCGCTAATGTCGATTTGGGGCACTAAAATCTCCGTATGACTCTACCTCTCTTATACGGCCTTGGGCTAGTTGAGCAAGGGATTTGTCATTTATTCAAGGCCATATATAGGAGGTAGAGCCATCCGGCGATTCTACAAAATCTTGCCGTCAGAACGTGACGTAGTTCGGGTCCATCGGCCTCCTCAGCCATTGCAGTTAATGCTATTTTGGGATAAATAAATACCCTTTAGCTCAAAAAGTAAAATGTTACGTAAAAGCAAAAGACAGCGTTGGAAATCTCAAAACAAGGCGAAGTGAAATTATTTGTTCATTTTAGGCTCAGGTCAATATTGACGTCACTAGAGGTCAGCAAAGGCCAGGGCCTTGTTCACGGTCCCCCTGCGGTCCGGCGGTCACCAGCGGAGGCTCTAAGCCCCGCCCCCTCGAGGCTCGATGAACTTTTAGTTTGACCTAAACCACGTGAAATCGGTATGAATGGACGCATCCTGACGAGACGAACACGGTGACATCAAAATAATTCATGTATCTTTATTTGTTAAAAAGTTATTTGCGAAAAACAGTTTTAACCGACCGCAGACGACATGCGCCAGAATTAACTACTGGAGGGACGTAGGAAGGGTTTCTGGACACGTTACGGAGATAGCGATGACACCCCCTGCATTTGTGTGTGTGTGTGTGTGTGTGTGTGTGTGTGTGTAGGTGTGTGTAGGTGTGTGTAGGTGTGTGTGTGTGTGTGTGTGTGTGTGTGTGTGTGTGTGTGTGTGTGTGTGTGTGTGTGTGTGTGTGTGTGTGTGTGTGTGTGTGTGTGTGTGTGTGTGTGTGTGTGTGTATGTGTGTGTGTGTGTGTGTGTGTGTGTGTGAGTGTGTGTGTGTGTGTGTGTGTGTGTGTGTGTGTGTGAGTGAGTGGGGGGAGGCAGTCCAGGGGGGTGTCAACGCTATCTCCGTAACGTGTCCAGAAACCCTTCTACGTCACTCCAGTAGTCAATTCTGACGCATGTCTGCGATCGGTTAAAACTGTTTTTCGAAAATAACTTTTAACAAATAAAGATACATAAATTATTTTGATTTCACCGTGTTTGCCTCTTCAGGACGCGTCGATTCATACCAATTTCACCTGAGCGCTGTTCGGCACACGCTACTAGCGTTTTTCGCTAGTTGACGTCACAATTACGTCACGGAAACAGACGCAGCAGGAAACAGACAGAACTCACAGAAGCACTTCCAGGCTGCTTCAGGGGCACATCACATCTGTTTGTTTTCATTTCAGTTTGATTTGTCTCATGCGCCACTATTGAAACACATCCGCATAGCGCTTTCGCCGCTTCTGCGATTTTCCACTAGCAGAAATAGCCTCTCCGCAGGGTCCACGGTTCCTATCATGACGTATTCCCATTCTGGCTTTTCATTGGCTGATGCCTGGTTGCCATGGAGAGCGAAAGCGCTACTAGCGCTACTAGCGGCCGCTAGCGTGTGTCCGAACAACGCTCTGGTGTAGGTCCAATCAAAAGTTCATCGAAGAGGCGGGGCTTAGAGCCTCAGCTGGTGACCGCCGAACCGCAGGGGGACCGTGAACAAGGCCCTGACCTTTGCTGACCTCTAGTGACCTCAATAATGATCTGAGCCTAAAATTCTCAAATAATTTCGATTTGCCTTGTTTCGAGCCTTCCAACACTGTCTTTTGCTTTTATGTAACGTGTTTACTTTTGTAGCTGGAGGGTATTTATTTATCCCAAAATAGCATTAACTGCAATGGCTGAGGAGGACGATGGACCCGAACTACGTCACGCTCTGACGTCACGATTCTGTAGAATCGCCGGAGGACCCTACCCAAGATTACTTTACTAATAACCCTACCTCTCAAGGCGATCTACCTCCTATATATGGCTTTGGGCTTTACATTACTTATCTTATCTTTACAGACCTTGGCCTTGGGTAAGTCTAATGGTGTAGGTATTTTAGCCACACAATAGATCAGATCATCTGTTTGCATCAAGAGAGAATTAAGGAGTGCTATACAAGCTAAAAGAAGTGCATTTGGCATTTTGAAGGGATCTTCACTAGATATAAATCAGAAGGCCTACCAGAATGCAAGACATTCAGTTAAGAAAAAGGTCAGCAGCTAAAAGGGCAAAGGAACTTGATTTAGCTAGACATTGTAATGGAGATAGTAAGAAGTTCTTCAGTTTTTATAAGTTCAGTACAGTTTCCAAAAATATAGGTCCATTTAAGGTAGATGTGTTAGTTAGCAAGGACAGTGAAATGGTTGAAGTGCTTAATGATCAGTTTCAATCTGTCTTTACTATCGAGGACCAGAGTAGTATTGCAGCACTTCAGCCTGAGCTAGAGACAGAGGAGACTATAGGAGAGCTAGGTGGCATAAGTAGTGAACTTGTTCTAGAATATCTAAAGAAAGTAAGGCCTAACAAGGCAGAAGGACCTGATGAAATCCATGCTAGACTTTTAAGAGAATCTGAAAGGGAGTTGTCGGTTCCATTAGCCATAATATTTTCTAAATCACTCGCAGATAGTAAAATTCCACTTGATTAGAAAAGAGCAAATGTTGTTCCTATTCATAAAAAGGGAGATAGAAGTAAAGAGGAAAACTATAGACCGGTTAGTCTGACCTCATTAGTCTGCAAGGTGCTTGAATCAATCATCAAAGATAAGATTGTTGAATTCTTGGAGCAAAATGAACTCATCAAGGATACATAGCATGGCTTTAGGAAGGGCCGTTCTTGTTTAACTAATCTTCTGGAGTTTTTGGATGTTGCAACAGATAGCTTTGATCAGGGTAAACAGCTAGATGTAGCTTTTCTTGATTTCAGTAAAGCATTTGACAAAGTCCCCCATACAAGACTGGGGTTGCAACTTAAAATTCATGGGATCAGGGGCAAGATTCTGGATTGGATAGAAACGTGGCTTTCAGGACGCCAGCAAAGGGTTATATTGAATGGGTGCCAATCACAATGGAAGGAGGTTCTCATTGGGGTTCCACAGGGCTCAGTCCTGGGCCCATTGCTTTTTATAATATTTGTGAATGCAATTGAGAACAGTATAGACAGCAAAGTCTTGAAATTTGCAGACGATCTAAAAGTTGTCAGGATTATTAGAGGAAAACATGATCAGGATGTTTTTCAATCAGATCTGGACAAGCTAGTTGAGTGGTCTGAAGCATGGCAGATGAAATTCAATTTGAGTAAATGTAAGATTATGCACGCTGGACGGGTTAGCAGTAAACATAGGTATGAAATGGGTGGGCAGAAAATGGAGCAGATTGAAAAGGAAAGAGATTTAGGTGTTGTGGTAAACAATAGACTATCAGCGTCAGACCAGGTTGTAGAAGCTAGGAAAAAGGCACTTAGAATGCTAGGGGCCATTAACAGAAATGTTTCCTACAAGAGTGAAAAGGTAATAACAAAACTGTATTGTGCATACGTTAGACCACATTTGGAGTATTGTGTACAAGCCTGGTCTCCAACATATGAGAAAGATTGCTGGTTGTTAGAAAGAGTTCAAAAAAGGGCAACAAAAATGGTTAATTGTCTTGGTAGTTTACCTTATGAAGATAGATTAAAGAAATTGGGTATGTTTTCACTTAGATATAGAAGGCTAAGAGGAGATCTAATTGAAGTCTTCAAATTTGTAAATAGTCAGCATTCTGGATATTTAAAGGGTATGTTTGAGTTCAATAGGGAAAATCGAGGTAGAGGTCATCAGCATAAACTCATTATGAAACAAAGTAGGACTAGGCTATGACAGTCATTTTTCAGTAGAAGGGTTGTAGGACATTGGAATATGCTACCAGGGGATGTCGCTGATGCAGTGACACTTGCTTCCTTCAAAATTAGATTAGATAAATACTTTACAGAGAAGGGATTAGTTCATAAATACTCGTGGGATTAGCCTTCTTTTATGCAGGTAGAGTAAGGTGATTTGAAGGGGCGAGACTGGTGGAGGGGGGGGGGGGGTGGGGTGGGGTGCAACCTCGGATGGGCCCAAGAGGCTCTTTGTTGCACTTTTCTTTTATGTCTTTTATGTCTTTATGACAATGAAATAGTTTTGTGTAAAATAACGGCATGTCAACTATGAGGGGAAAGTAGCTGGGTTGGGTACCTGGGTTGAGAGAAGGGAACTTGCATCAGCATGGTAATTATTAGGTCCACTGCCATTTAAACAAATATTGTGAAAAATACTGTTATTTTCAATGTAACTTGGAAAGAAACAAAGCAAAACCTACTCAAATAGAGCTATGCCCTAGAATGCTTAACTTTTGTGTTAAATTAAATAATTGAAGGCAGGTCAGGCTGCTTAAACTCCTGTAGTACGAGGCCATCTGCCTCAAATAATGATGAAACACTAACACTAACATATTCTGGTGAAATTCATCCAAGGATCTATCCTTCCAAGGCAAATTCCTCCCCCAAGCAAGTTCCCCTCCAAGGCATCTCCTTTTCCTTGCCCAAAAATCCCTGCTTAGTTCCGCTTAGTACCTACCAAGCGAATACACTGACACCTGAAAGTGCAAACAAGAAGAGGGATAAGACTACTAAGAAGTTGGATGCCTGAGCCTCACAGCTATGTGCCCTAAACCAACAACAACAACAACAATAGAATGCTTAAATTGATCTGGTGCAAAACAAACTATCAGTTTGGCTCATTGGAGTTTTTGCCACTTTTTACCATTTTTTTTTTGTGCCACAGGAAGTTTATGCCAGCCAGTTTTAACCGGTAAAAACCAGTGGCCAAAACCACTTATTGCCACCCACTGCCAAGCCTGCTACAGTGTTCTGTGTTGTGTACAGAAGTGTGACGCCTGCCCTACGAATACCCAAACCATCTACAGTGAATTTGTTATTGTTACAACATTAAACATAGGCATGGGAAGGGAGGGGGGCTAGCATATTTAGAAATGTCATACAAAATTCAGACCTATCATAGCCATAGCCATAGGGGCTGTTTCAGTGCCCTCAAGTCAACCGGAACTCGGGAAGAGGTTTTCATCCTGCTGGTTGAGGCGCAGTGGAGCGGAGCACAGCAACAGACAGTGGAGATTTCCAATGTAAACAGCATGGACAGCACACCACTAACACTAATGTGCTATAGTGCGCCAGGACGGTCATCATGTAATGTTAACTTTCCTCCACTAGCCTCAACTGCTTGCTGATCAGTGGAGATTTTGCTTAACCGGTTGAGGTTGGTGGAGGGTCAACAGATTTTAGTTCAGGTGCAGAATGACTGGTGGAGAAAATGAAGCCTCAGCCTAATCCTGGATAATTTTACCCATATAAACATGGTTAGTTCTGCCAGTATCATCACAGCAGGTGTCCCACAGAGATAAGGTCCAGGCAGTGGGACAGGCAAAGTTTCTTGGTTTATGATACTGCTGAAGCAATATTTACACATCTCTCACTGTCAACAGTTGGTGGATATCAGTGATTTCTTTTGCAAGAAAAGGACAGAGCTGCTGCTGAATGAATGAATTTGTAGCAGTGAATCAGCTGCTTGATTGCTGATATTGGTGACATTGGCAGACACCATATTCTTGTTTAAAGTTACAATCAGAAGATGAGAAGAATGATGCAGCTGAGGTCAACAACATCTATTTTTAAGTTGGTTTTGGTATTATCTATTGGAGCTGTCATTTGTATTATCATCCAGATGTCATATCTTCCTGGAGCAGAAAAGGTATGGTATATTCATTTATAATGTGTATATTTATGGGATGGTAATTGGGCAAAGCAAATCACTCATATTTCTGACAGCTCAAAATTAGATTAATTGTCCTTCACTTTCTCAATTTGGTTCAAAGATTGTTTAACTATTGCAAGGACAACTGTTATGAGCAATTGTCAACACTTGGCCAAAATGTTTAGAGCATAGATGCTCCACCTGGAGGGGGACCTGTCCCTCTAACTGCCCCTCTGACCTGACCACCTCCCCAGCAGGGCTCACAGGAGGTGCTCTAACTGCCCCTCTGACCTGACCACCTCCCCAGCAGGGCTCACAGGAGGTGCTCTAACTGCCCCTCTGACCTGACCACCCCTAGCAGGGCTCACAGGAGGTGCTCTAACTGCCCCTCTGACCTGACCATCTGCCTGGCAGGGCTCACAGGAGGTGCTGGAGCAGCAGCTGATCCACCTGGAGGGAGACCTCTCCCGCAGCCGCCGCGTGGTCGGAGAACTACATGACGCCATCCAGCGGCTGATGACGGCGCCGGCCCCCCCGGCCGCCGCCGCCGCCGGGCCAGCCGACGGTGGGGAGCCGCCGCCGGCCGCCGAGAGTCGCCAGCCAGCGGACGCCGGGGCGCTCTGCCAGTTCGGCAGCGAGCCGCCGAGCAAAACCGACGTCCAGGTGGGTGACAGGCAAACTCGGAATACCTACTGCTGGTGCCAGCAGGTGAAGAGTGATTTGTCCTGGGGTGGAGATGGTATGACAGTTGCAGCGCCGTCAAACCCCAAAACACCGCCATCTGGCGCATTTGCTGGCATTTCACTGAGAGACCAAAAGGTATACATCCGTTGAAAGCATATTGTTAGTTGTTGATTTGACAAACAGTAGTATCGCGGAAATGTTTGCCGCATAATCGTTTGTGTTGATTATAATCTATGTTATCGTAAGTACCGTGGCGTGAGCGTAGGGTGTGGAGAGGTTATAGAGCATGAACCAACTATAATATGCAGTTGTGGTACTGTAAGGCCCAAACCACCCCAATAACTAAAACCTAACCTGACCGAATGCGAATCATGTTTGTCCGGCGTTCCCTGACACGGTCTATTGCTGACGCTGCTAGTGCTGTCATCACGCTGTCACCTGATATACCAGTCCTAAGTGTTTACAGTGCAGAGAACTGCTCAGTGCTCATCAACTGAAGCAGCGCTCCACCGCTGTCACCTGACTCCTGTCTCCGACCTCTGCTGTCTGTCTCTACGGTCAGATGCTGGACCCTAAGCGGCCCTCCACCGCTGTCCCTGCCACCTGTCTCCGACCGCTGCTGTCTGTCGCTACGGTCAGATGCTGGACCCTAAGCGGCCCTCCACCGCTGTCCCTGCCACCTGTCTCCGACCTCTGCTGTCTGTCGCTACGGTCAGATGCTGGACCCTAAGCGGCCCTCCACCGCTGTCACCTGACCCCTGTCTCCGACCTCTGCTGTCTGTCGCTACGGTCAGATGCTGGACCCTAAGCGGCCCTCCACCGCTGTCACCTGACTCCTGTCTCCGACCTCTGCTGTCTGTCGCTACGGTCAGATGCTGGACCCTAAACGGCCCTCCACCGCTGTCCCTGCCACCTGTCTCCGACCTCTGCTGTCTGTCGCTACGGTCAGATGCTGGACCCAAAGCGGCCCTCCACCGCTGTCACCTGACTCCTGTCTCCGACCTCTGCTGTCTGTCGCTACGGTCAGATGCTGGACCCTAAGCGGCCCTCCACCGCTGTCCCTGCCACCTGTCTCCGACCTCTGCTGTCTGTCGCTACGGTCAGATGCTGGACCCTAAGCGGCCCTCCACCGCTGTCACCTGACTCCTGTCTCCGACCTCTGCTGTCTGTCGCTACGGTCAGATGCTGGACTCAAAGCGGCGCTCCACCGCTGTCCCTGCCACCTGTCTCCGACCTCTGCTGTCTGTCGCTACGGTCAGATGCTGGACCCAAAGCGGCCCTCCACCGCTGTCCCTGCCACCTGTCTCCGACCGCTGCTGTCTGTCGCTACGGTCAGATGCTGGACCCAAAGCGGCCCTCCACCGCTGTCCCTGCCACCTGACCCGACACCTGTCACTTGACACATGACCGCTATCTTCTCCCGCCAGATACCGGACCAGAGGCGACCTTTGCTGGCGTCATCCATGTCACTATCCCTGTCACCTGACACTATCCCTGTCACCTGACAATATTCATGTCACCTGACAATATACATGTCACCTGACACTATCCCTGTCACCTGTCACCTGTCACTATCCCTGTCACTATCCCTGTCACCTGACACTAGCTCTGTCACCTGGCAATATCCCTGTCACTCCCTGTCACCTGACACTATCCCTGACACTATCCATATAACATGATTCTATCCCTGCCACCTGCCACTATCCCTGTCATCTGACACTATCCCTGTCACCTGCCACTATCCCTGTCACCTGACACTATCCCTGTCACCTGTCACTATCCATATCACCTGTCACTATCCCTGTCACCTGTCACTATCACCTGTCACTATCCCTATCACCTGTCACTATCCCTATCACCTGTCACTATATGTCACCTGCCACTATCTCTGTCACTATCCCTGTCACCTGATAATATCCCTGTCACCTGACACTATCCCTGTCACCTGACACTATCCCTGTCACTATCCATGTCACCTGACACTATACATGTCACCTGACACTATCCATATAGCATGGTACTATCCCTGCCACCTGCCACTATCCCTGTCATCTGACACTATCTGTCACCTGACACTATACATGTCACCTGTCACTATATGTCACCTGCCACTATCTCTTGTCACTATCCCTGTCACCTGATAATATCCCTGTCACCTGACACTATCCCTGTCACCTGACACTATCCCTGTCACCTGTCACTATCCCTATCAGCTGTCACTATCCCTGTCACCTGTCACTATATGTCACCTGCCACTATCTCTGTCACTATCCTTGTCACCTGATAATATCCCTGTCACCTGACACCATCCCTGTCACCTGTCACTATCCCTGTCACCTGTGACTATCCATGTCACCTGTCACCTGACACTATCCCTATCACCTGACACTATCCATGTCACCTGACACCATCCCTGTCACCTGTCACTATCCCTATCACCTGTGACTATCCATGTCACCTGTCACCTGACACTATCCCTATCACCTGTCACTATCCCTGTCACCTGACACTATCCATGTTATCTGACACTATCTGTCACCTGACACTATACATGTCACCTGCCACTATCTCTGTCACCTGTCAATATCCCTTTCACCTGTCACTATCCCTGTGACATGTCACTATGTATGTCACCTGACACTATCCCTGTCACGTGTCACTATCCATGTCACCTGTCACTATCCATGTCACCTGTCACTATCCATGTCACCTGTCACTATCCATGTCACCTGCCACTATCCATGTCACCTGACACTATCCATGTCACCTGTCACTATCCATGTCACATGTCACTATCCATGTCACATGTCACTATCCATGTCACATGTCACTATCCATGTCACCTGTCACTATCCCTATCACCTGTCACTATCCCTGTCACCTGACACTATCCCTGTCACCTGTCACTATCCCTATCACCTGTCACTATATGTCACCTGCCACTATCTGTCACTATCCCTGTCACCTGATAATATCCCTGTCACCTGACACTATCCCTGTCACCTGACACTATCCCTGTCACCTGACACTATCCCTGTCACCTGACACTATCCCTGTCACCTGTCACTATCCCTATCACCTGTCACTATCCCTGTCACCTGTCACTATATGTCACCTGCCACTATCTCTGTCACTATCCTTGTCACCTGATAATATCCCTGTCACCTGACACCATCCCTGTCACCTGTCACTATCCCTGTCACCTGTGACTATCCCTGTCACTATCCATGCCACCTGACACTATACATGTCACCTGACACTATCCATGTCACCTGACACTATCCCTGTCACTATCCATGTCACCTGTCACTATCCATGTCACCTGACACTATCCCTGTCACTATCCCTGTCACCTGTCACTATCCATGTCACCTGTCGGCTGTCACTATCCCTGTCACCTGGCACTATCCCGGTCACCTGACACTATCCCTGTCACTATCCCTGACGCCTGACACTATCACTGTCACCTGACAATATACATGTCACCTGACACTATCCCTGTCACCTGCCACTATCCCTGTCACTATCCATGCCACCTGACACTATACATGTCACCTGACACTATCCATGTCACCTGACACTATCCCTGTCACTATCCATGTCACCTGTCACTATCCATGTCACCTGACACTATCCCTGTCACTATCCCTGTCACCTGTCACTATCCATGTCACCTGTCGGCTGTCACTATCCCTGTCACCTGGCACTATCCCGGTCACCTGACACTATCCCTGTCACTATCCCTGACGCCTGACACTATCACTGTCACCTGACAATATACATGTCACCTGACACTATCCCTGTCACTATCCATGCCACCTGACACTATACATGTCACCTGACACTATCCATGTCACCTGACACTATCCCTGTCACTATCCATGTCACCTGTCACTATCCATGTCACCTGACACTATCCCTGTCACTATCCCTGTCACCTGTCACTATCCATGTCACCTGTCGGCTGTCACTATCCCTGTCACCTGGCACTATCCCGGTCACCTGACACTATCCCTGTCACTATCCCTGACGCCTGACACTATCACTGTCACCTGACAATATACATGTCACCTGACACTATCCCTGTCACCTGCCACTATCCCTGTCACTATCCATGCCACCTGACACTATACATGTCACCTGACACTATCCATGTCACCTGACACTATCCCTGTCACTATCCATGTCACCTGTCACTATCCATGTCACCTGACACTATCTCTGTCACTATCCCTGTCACCTGTCACTATCCATGTCACCTGTCGGCTGTCACTATCCCTGTCACCTGACACTATCCATGTTATCTGACACTATCTGTCACCTGACACTATACATGTCACCTGCCACTATCTCTGTCACCTGTCAATATCCCTTTCACCTGTCACTATCCCTGTCACATGTCACTATGTATGTCACCTGACACTATCCCTGTCACGTGTCACTATCCATGTCACCTGTCACTATCCCTGTCACCTGACACCATCCCTGTCACCTGTCACTATACATGTCACATGTCACTATACATGTCACCTGACACTATCCATGTCACCTGCCACTATCCATGTCACCTGACACTATCCCTGTCACTATCCCTGTCACCTGTCACTATACATGTCACATGTCACTATACATGTCAAGTCACTATACATGTCACCTGACACTATCCATGTCACCTGACACTATCCATGTCACCTGTCACTATACATGTCACATGTCACTATACATGTCAAGTCACTATACATGTCATCTGACACTATCCATGTCACCTGACACTATCCATGTCACCTGACACTATCCCTGTCACTATCCCTGTCACCTGTCACTTTCCCTGACACTGTCCCTGTCACCTGCCACTATCCCTGACACCATCCCTGTCACCTGGCACTATCCATGTCACATGTCACTATACATGTCACCTGACACTATCCCTGTCACCTGATACACGCCTCTGCCCGCTGTCTTCTGCGGCCAGATGCTGGACGTGTACCGGGACATTCCGTTCGACAACCCGGACGGCGGCGTCTGGAGGCAGGGCTGGGAGCTCTCCTATGACGCGGATCAGTGGAGCCCACAGCGGAAACTCAAGGTGTTCGTCGTGCCGCACTCTCACAACGACCCCGGTGAGCGTCGGTGGCACCGGGCAGACGCCGGCAGCGGGCGGGCGGGCGGGCGGGCGGGCGGGCGGACGGACGGACGGACGGACGGACGGACGGACGGACGGACGGACGGACGGACGGACGGACGGACGGACGGACGGACGGACGGACGGACGGGCGGGCGGGCGGGCGGGCGGGCGGGCGGGCGGGCGGGCGGGCGGGCGGGCGCAGGGTTGTGGTTTTATGAAAATTATTGTGGGTGCCCAAACTTAAATTTATTTTCCCCCACCCATCCCACTCCAGCAGCCAACGAAAAACATTGGTCCTTGTTTTTCGTATGTAGGGGAAGGTGGGAGAATTCGGATCACTCGTTGGCGAAAACTCCAGTGAGTTTGATCATGACGATGACAAAGCAAATGACCGGTAACCTCAGAATAAATAAATAAATAAATTGAGCCCGAAATTATACTGTTAAAATGTCGTCTGTTGAGGCTTTATCAGCAATGATAATACCGATCGGTATTATCGATATTATCTCGATATTATCTATTATCGATATTATCTTTACTAATGAAGCCGCAACAGGCAAAATGTATATGCCAGTAGAATTTCGGTCAAAATTTACTTATTTATGTATTATGAGGTTACTGGCTATTTCCTTCATTATCGTCGGTATTCGGACCACTTAAGCAGCTTTGACTGACGTCACCTGGCTGTGTTATTTAAATACGTATCCTTTGAGTTTGGGTAGATGCAGCTCCAAATCCTTGTACCTATTTCTTCCTACGCCAACACTTGTCGCCTCAGATTTCATGTCTCTTGTCCAATGCTTTTAGATTGAGTTCATGTTAAAACTGACGATCAGAAAAATCGTGGTTCAATTTGGACCACCTGCTGATCCGAATGGCCCTGCTACCACCTACGTTCGAACCTCTTATTGTAATGGCCCTGCTACCACCTACGCTCCAACCTCTTATTGTAATGGCCCTGCTACCACCCACGTTCCAACCTCTTATTGTAATGGCCCTGCTACCACCTACGTTCCAACCTCTTATTGTAATGGCCCTGCTACCACCTACGTTCCAACCTCTTATTGTAATGGCCCTGCTACCACCTACGTTCGAACCTCTTATTGTAATGGCCCTGCTGCCACCTTCGTTCCAACCTCTTATTGTAATCACGGTCGACACATCCGCATAACCACTGGTATGACCAAGCCAGTACCAACAGTGGCAGAAAAGGGGCCAATTTCTACATTTTTTCTGAACTTGGAAGTTTTGTTCCGTGAAAACTTTTACTGTGAAGAAGAATGAGTTTAGTCTGGGCGTGCAAATGGCTGACGAGCATAAACAATAGACTGAAACTTGACTTTCCGAACAATGGCAAGAACGTGCGACACATTGCCAACAAAATCGTAAGGCGGAACCTCCAAATTCCCAACATCCGATATTTCTGCAGTGATTCAGGGAAGGAAAACTGGTACTTTTCCAAAAATTAAACCAAAAACTTTATAAAACCTCCCAAAAGTGTGTGCGTATTCAGGTTACAACCCCACCACCGATACCATCGTCATCGGGACCATGGATAACCCTGGGACACTACAAACACGTTATGCAAAAGACGGCAGTACTTTAGACCGATACTTGAGCCCAGTTTTCCATATACGCATACGTAACGATACATGGTGCCTTTTTAACATATGGTCTCGGTCCCCGACTGACGCCAAGACCATATCTGTACAGGAAATACGACTGACGATTCATCAACTTTCCACATCATAATATATGCACATATTGGCATATATAAAAATAAGTTGTGTTGAAACGCATATAAAAATATGCAAAATTACTGGTATACGCATTAAAAAATTGCTCCGCCGCTGGCGAAAAATTTGTTCCGCGAACTTAGATCGTGGAACCACTTTTCTGACACTTAAATTTATATTTTGTGCAAACTATCTTGATCTTGTGCACGAACACTTAAAAATGGGAACTATGAAAGGAACATAGGGAATATATACATGCACATTTGGGTCATCGGTCCAGAATATGTAATCCTGAGTCCATTTTTGGCACATGCGTGGTTTACACAAAAACAAAACGAGGGAAAGGCGTCAACAAGGTGCATTTACTGATTGAGTGATAAGGAACACCACCGGTCCAAATTACCCCGTTCCGATACTTCGGGAGACATTAATGCTTCCTGTTTACGATGTTCCAATTACCGCGACATTGACACCTGGTGATGTCAGAGAAACCATTTATATTTACGACCAATGGTGAAGATGATCAAAGTCATCGTCGTAATTCTTTTTAAGATACTGACCGATTGTTGTATTCACGTTTTAGATCGGTTCCGTGCAAAACAACATTTCAACAACATATGCATGCGGCCATCGTTTGTGTCGAGCATCGTATATATCGCGATTTGAGATGGATCGTAGCTCTGGATTTGACAGGAGGGATGGTGGTTCAAATGATCCCAGTGGTCCAAATTATCCCACCTTCCCCTACGTTTACTTTTTTCTGTGAATTGCTCAACACATTGATCGACTGGAAAATTGAAACAGCTACGATCGTCTACACTAAGTATAAAGATAACTTGTGTCTTTTTGTCGCCTGTCGATGCGTTTTTTTAGCTTGCCGTTTATCGGTTATAATTTTCACATCATGTATGTGTCCGTCCTGACTACATCGTTTCAATCATTATTAATTCAAAAATGTCTTCGTTTATCTTTCAGTCCGACAAAGTATTGCTTCGGGTACATACTCCCCAGTACATAGAATCCAAAATTCGAAGACCGTTCTTCAAAGACAAAGGGCCTGTTTCGTTTCGGCCTGGCAGCGACGACTATGAGGACGCTTCCAAAAGTCACTTGCGCGGACAAATCACAAAATAAAAGTGTCTGTTTATGAAAATTAGATCAACTTCGTTTAACACTCTAAAACTATTAGGTGTGCACTGTGCATTTGTCCGTTACTAAAGCCTACTTTATAGCACAGTTACAATTGAAACTTCCATCGAACCAGCCACGCCTTCGGCTTACTCAATTGTAATCTATTTATTTGGAAAAGTATATGGACGTTCAAGTAAATACATGTGCATCGAACAACTTCCAGCATAAAATAAAACAAGGTTTTAACACGCGCACTGGAGGGGGGGGGGGGGGGGGCGAAATCCTCCCACCCTCCTGTGTTTTTTTTTGTGTGAATATCTCCTGATTTTACCGGTCGATATGCATAATTGTTGGTGTACGTACCTGCTAACAAAAAAATCAACGGCGCGTCGTTTCAAGTAAAAAAAAAATCGTCTGAAAACTTTTTGAGTTATAGGTCATCAAAGTCAGAAAACTTAAATGTCTTAAATATAATCGCGATTAAATGTTGATATGTAAATGACCTGAGGTAAAATGCAACGTCTATTATCCCTATTGTATCATAAGACTTTCCAACAAATCATTTTAGCCCTTTTGGGGTATATACATGCAATCACTGCGTTCCATAACAATTTCATAACACCAGTAAGGCGCCGTAGTTGGCGATGAACGAGCGAGCGCGAAATAAATGTATGGTGAATTTCAACCCGATCGGGCAAGTAGTTCCTGAGATACAAACAAAGGTGCGCACGTACAGAGGACACACCAGTGTCCTAGCATTGGGAAATTTGGGTGGAAAATGACACCCTATCGGTACTATTTTCCACTCTTTTTTCTTAGGTTTACTGTGAATTTTCCACTCCTTACTTTAAAATGTATTGGATAATTGGAAACCTGATACTGATTTATGGATGTAATGATAGGGACAGTGCCTGTGGATGGAAAGACAGGTAAGAATTGGCATAGGTAATAACTAATTTTGGTGAGCAGGTAATTGGGTGATAAAGCCTGGTACATATGCTTTTTGGTTTAATTTTCCACTCTTTATACTTATTTTTAGTCAGAATGTTCCACTCCGCACCCCAGCTCCAAAGCAATTCTAGGAGCCAGCACCCCACCCATGACTTGTGGGGAGGCGGCGGCGGAGGGGTCCTTAACCACACACCAAATTTGAACACAATCGGCTCAACCGTTCCTGAGATATAGAATAGGGGTGAGCACGTGCGCACGTGCAGAGGCACTCCACCCCTGGACTTGTGGAAAGGCAACGGCTGAGAGGTCCCTAACCACACACTAAATTAGAACGCAATCGGTTCAGCCGTTCCTGAGATACAAAATAGGGGTGTGCACGTGCGCACGTGCAGAGGCACCCCACCCCTGACTTGTGGAAAATTGGCGGCTGAGGGGTCCATAACCACACACCAAATTTCCACACAATCAGCTCAGCCGTTGCAGAGTTTTTGCGAGAAAACGCTTTTCAACACCCCTCACGCGGCACGCGGCACGCGCAGTGGTAGTCACCCACATGAGTCGGTACTGGTCTCAAACGGGGTAGGTTGGATGGGGCTGCTCAGCAAAGAAGTCAGCTTGTCAATCGGACGTGTGGTTGCACATGAGCATGAGCTTCTCAAAAGCGTCGCCACGGGTCGGGCCGGGCCGGGCCGCTCATATTCAGATTTTTCCCAGACGAGCGAGCGCTTCGCGCTCGCTCGTAATAACAATGTCAAGCTAAGTAGCGCACAACAAGCGAAATTGACAAAATGAGGTCAAATATATTTTACCTCATTTGACCTTGAAGATATTGACATAAGGTCATGCCATTTTCACAAAACAGCTCCCCACACGAATTTCCTTCCTACCCCACAAATTTAGTTTGTGTATCTCTTATGGGTGCCGAGATCTTAGCGGGGGGGGGGGAGGGATCCGACTCTCCCCCCCCCCTCCAGTGCGTGCAATTTTCAGAGGCCCTCCAGGTTGCGTGTTAATAAATAAATGTTCAGTGTCTTGACAGCTAGTGTCATGGCAAAATTTATTCTGTGCTAGGAAAAGTGCGACCATAACGGCTGGGAAGATTTCAAAGTGATGCATGGCATACAAACCTACTGCCCAATCATTCAAATTGTAACATCTGACGA
The DNA here is from genome assembly GCA_036785665.1 of Chirona hameri. Taxonomy (NCBI): domain Eukaryota; kingdom Metazoa; phylum Arthropoda; class Thecostraca; order Balanomorpha; family Balanidae; genus Chirona; species Chirona hameri. The sequence continues at coordinate 61,466 of JAXIVJ010004686.1, read as the reverse complement.
TCAGCCAAATCCTGAGCTTGAAAAAAAAATCTTTTCATTATTATGCATTTTGAAACATGTTATTGATTGTGGGTGCCGAAAGACTATTGTGGGTGTCCATTTCAGCTTTGTGGGTGCCCTGGCACCCACAAAGAACTGGAAAACCACACCCCTGGTGGTAGTGGGGGGGGGGGGGGGGGGGGCGGCTCAAACATACCTTGATGAGCGCTGGCAGGGCAATAAAGGTGGGTGCAGGGCGGGGGAGGCAGGGGCATGCTGGGGGGGGGGGGGGGGGGGGCTCACACAGACCCTGATGAGCGCTGGCAGGGCAGTAAAGGTGGGCACAGGGCAGGGGAGGCAGGGGCAGGCTGGGTGGGTGGGGGGGGGGGGGGCAGTGTGGGGATGGCAGGGGAGACAGAGTGTGGTGTGGGTGTTCGTGGGTGTTGTGATGGCAGGGATGGCAGGGGAGACAGAGTGTGGTGTGGGTGTTGTGATGGCAGGGATGGCAGGGGAGACAGAGTGTGGTGTGGGTGTTCGTGGGTGTTGTGATGGCAGGGATGGCAGGGGAGACAGAGTGTGGTGTGGGTGTTCGTGGGTGTTGTGATGGCAGGGATGGCAGTGGAGACAGAGTGTGGTGTGGGTGTTCGTGGGTGTTGCGATGGCAGGGATGGCAGTGGAGACAGAGTGTGGTGTGGGTGTTCGTGGGTGTTGTGATGGCAGGGATGGCAGTGGAGACAGAGTGTGGTGTGGGTGTTCGTGGGTGTTGCGATGACAGGGATGGCAGGAGAGACAGAGTGTGGTGTGGGTGTTCGTGGGTGTTGTGAAGGCAGGGATGGCAGGGAAGACAGAGTGTGGTGTGGGTGTTGTGATGGCAGGGATGGCAGGGGAGCCAGAGTGTGGTGTGTGTGTTCGTGGGTGTTGTGAAGGCAGGGATGGCAGGGGAGACAGAGTGTGGTGTAGGTGTTCGTGGGTGTTGCGATGGCAGGGATGGCAGGGGAGACAGAGTGTGGTGTGGGTGTTCGTGGGTGTTGCGATGGCAGGGATGGCAGGGGAGACAGAGTGTGGTGTGGGTGTTGTGAAGGCAGGGATGGCAGGGGAGACAGAGTGTGGTGTGGGTGTTCATGGGTGTTGTGATGGCAGGGATGGCAGGGGAGACAGAGTGTGGTGTAGGTGTTCGTGGGTGTTGTGATGGCAGGGATGGCAGGGGAGACAGAGTGTGGTGTGGGTGTTCATGGCTGTTGTGATGGCAGGGATGGCAGGGGAGACAGAGTGTGATGTGGGTGTTCGTGGGTGTTGTGATGGCAGGGATGGCAGGGGAGACAGAGTGTGGTGTGGGTGTTCTTGGGTGTTGTGATGGCAGGGATGGCAGGGGAGCCAGAGTGTGGTGTGGGTGTTGTGAAGGCAGGGATGGCAGGGGAGACAGAGTGTGGTGTGGGTGTTCGTGGGTGTTGTGAAGGCAGGGATGACAGGGGAGACAGAGTGTGGTGTGGGTGTTCATGGGTGTTGTGAAGGCAGGGATGGCAGGGGAGACAGAGTGTGGTGTGGGTGTTCGTGGGTGTTGTGATGGCAGGGATGGCAGGGGAGACAGAGTGTGGTGTGGGTGTTCGTGGGTGTTGTGAAGGCAGGGATGGCAGGGGAGACAGAGTGTGGTGTGGGTGTTCGTGGGTGTTGTGATGGCAGGGATGGCAGTGGAGACAGAGTGGGGTGTGGGTGTTCGTGGGTGTTGTGATGGCAGGGATGGCAGGGGAGACAGAGTGTGGTGTGGGTGTTCGTGGGTGTTGTGATGGCAGGGATGGCAGGGGAGACAGAGTGTGGTGTGGGTGTTCGTGGGTGTTGCGATGGCAGGGATGGCAGGGGAGACAGAGTGTGGTGTGGGTGTTCGTGGGTGTTGTGATGGCAGGGATGGCAGGGGAGACAGAGTGTGGTGTGGGTGTTGTGATGGCAGGGATGGCAGGGGAGACCGAGTGTGGTGTGGGTGTTCGTGGGTGTTGTGAAGGCAGGGATGGCAGGGGAGACAGAGTGTGGTGTGGGTGTTCGTGGGTGTTGCGATGGCAGGGATGGCAGGGGAGACAGAGTGTGGTGTGGGTGTTCGTGGGTGTTGTGATGGCAGGGATGGCAGGGGAGACAGAGTGTGGTGTGGGTGTTGTGATGGCAGGGATGGCAGGGGAGACCGAGTGTGGTGTGGGTGTTCGTGGGTGTTGTGATGGCAGGGATGGCAGGGGAGACAGAGTGTGGTGTGGGTGTTCGTGGGTGTTGCGATGGAAGGGATGGCAGGGGAGACAGAGTGTGGTGTGGGTGTTCGTGGGTGTTGTGATGGCAGGGATGGCAGGGGAGACAGAGTGTGGTGTGGGTGTTCGTGGGTGTTGCGATGGCAGGGATGGCAGGGGAGACAGAGTGTGGTGTGGGTGTTCGTGGGTGTTGTGATGGCAGGGATGGCAGGGGAGACAGAGTGTGGTGTGGGTGTTGTGATGGCAGGGATGGCAAGGGAGACAGAGTGTGGTGTGGGTGTTCGTGGGTGTTGTGATGGCAGGGATGGCAGGGGAGACAGAGTGTGGTGTGGGTGTTGTGATGGCAGGGATGGCAGGGGAGACAGAGTATGGTGTGGGTGTTGTGATGGCAGGGATGGCAGGGGAGACAGAGTGTGGTGTGGGTGTTGTGATGGCAGGGATGGCAGGGGAGACAGAGTGTGGTGTGGGTGTTCGTGGGTGTTGTGAAGGCAGGGATGGCAGGGGAGACAGAGTGTGGTGTGGGTGTTCATGGCTGTTGTGATGGCAGGGATGGCAGGGGAGACAGAGTGTGATGTGGGTGTTCGTGGGTGTTGTGATGGCAGGGATGGCAGGGGAGACAGAGTGTGGTGTGGGTGTTCTTGGGTGTTGTGATGGCAGGGATGGCAGGGGAGCCAGAGTGTGGTGTGGGTGTTGTGAAGGCAGGGATGGCAGGGGAGACAGAGTGTGGTGTGGGTGTTCGTGGGTGTTGTGAAGGCAGGGATGACAGGGGAGACAGAGTGTGGTGTGGGTGTTCATGGGTGTTGTGAAGGCAGGGATGGCAGGGGAGACAGAGTGTGGTGTGGGTGTTCATGGCTGTTGTGATGGCAGGGATGGCAGGGGAGACAGAGTGTGATGTGGGTGTTCGTGGGTGTTGTGATGGCAGGGATGGCAGGGGAGCCAGAGTGTGGTGTGGGTGTTGTGAAGGCAGGGATGGCAGGGGAGACAGAGTGTGGTGTGGGTGTTCGTGGGTGTTGTGAAGGCAGGGATGACAGGGGAGACAGAGTGTGGTGTGGGTGTTCATGGGTGTTGTGAAGGCAGGGATGGCAGGGGAGACAGAGTGTGGTGTGGGTGTTCGTGGGTGTTGCGATGGCAGGGATGGCAGGGGAGACAGAGTGTGGTGTGGGTGTTCGTGGGTGTTGTGATGGCAGGGATGGCAGGGGAGACAGAGTGTGGTGTGGGTGTTCGTGGGTGTTGTGAAGGCAGGGATGGCAGGGGAGACATAGTGTGGTGTGGGTGTTCGTGGGTGTTGTGATGGCAGGGATGGCAGTGGAGACAGAGTGTGGTGTGGGTGTTCGTGGGTGTTGTGATGGCAGGGATGGCAGGGGAGACAGAGTGTGGTGTGGGTGTTCGTGGGTGTTGCGATGGCAGGGATGGCAGTGGAGACAGAGTGTGGTGTGGGTGTTCGTGGGTGTTGTGATGGCAGGGATGGCAGGGGAGACAGAGTGTGGTGTGGGTGTTCGTGGGTGTTGTGATGGCAGGGATGGCAGGGGAGACAGAGTGTGGTGTGGGTGTTCGTGGGTGTTGCGATGGCAGGGATGGCAGGGGAGACAGAGTGTGGTGTGGGTGTTCGTGGGTGTGGTGATGGCAGGGATGGCAGGGGAGACAGAGTGTGGTGTGGGTGTTGTGATGGCAGGGATGGCAGGGGAGACCGAGTGTGGTGTGGGTGTTCGTGGGTGTTGTGATGGCAGGGATGGCAGGGGAGACAGAGTGTGGTGTGGGTGTTCGTGGGTGTTGCGATGGCAGGGATGGCAGGGGAGACAGAGTGTGGTGTGGGTGTTCGTGGGTGTTGTGATGGCAGGGATGGCAGGGGAGACAGAGTGTGGTGTGGGTGTTCGTGGGTGTTGCGATGGCAGGGATAGCAGGGGAGACAGAGTGTGGTGTGGGTGTTCGTGGGTGTTGTGATGGCAGGGATGACAGGGGAGACAGAGTGTGGTGTGGGTGTTGTGATGGCAGGGATGGCAGGGGAGACAGAGTGTGGTGTGGGTGTTCGTGGGTGTTGTGATGGCAGGGATGGCAGGGGAGACAGAGTGTGGTGTGGGTGTTGTGATGGCAGGGATGGCAGGGGAGACAGAGTATGGTGTGGGTGTTGTGATGGCAGGGATGGCAGGGGAGACGTGTGGTGTGGGTGTTGTGATGGCAGGGATGGCAGGGGAGACAGAGTGTGGTGTGGGTGTTCGTGGGTGTTGTGATGGCAGGGATGGCAGGGGAGACAGAGTGTGGTGTGGGTGTTGTGATGGCAGGGATGGCAGGGGAGCCAGAGTGTGGTGTGGGTGTTGTGATGGCAGGGATGGCAGGGGAGACAGAGTGTGGTGTGGGTGTTGTGATGGCAGGGATGGCAGGGGAGACGGAGTGTGGTGTGGGTGTTGTGATGGCAGGGATGGCAGGGTAGACAGAGTGTGGTGTGGGTGTTCGTGGGTGTTGCGATGGCAGGGATGGCAGGGGAGACAGAGTGTGGTGTGGGTGTTGTGATGGCAGGGATGGCAAGGGAGACAGAGTGTGGTGTGGGTGTTCGTGGGTGTTGTGAAGGCAGGGATGGCAGGGGAGACAGAGTGTGGTGTAGGTGTTGTGATGGCAGGGATGGCAGGGGAGACAGAGTGTGGTGTGGGTGTTCGTGGGTGTTGTGATGGCAGGGGAGACAGAGTGTGGTGTGGGTGTTCGTGGGTGTTGCGATGGCAGGGATGGCAGGGGAGACAGAGTGTGGTGTGGGTGTTGTGATGGCAGGGATGGCAGGGTAAACAGAGTGTGGTGTGGGTGTTCGTGGGTGTTGTGATGGCAGGGATGGCAGTGGAGACAGAGTGTGGTGTGGGTGTTCGTGGGTGTTGCGATGGCAGGGATGGCAGGGGAGACAGAGTGTGGTGTGGGTGTTCGTGGGTGTTGTGAAGGCAGGGATGGCAGGGGAGACAGAGTGTGGTGTGGGTGTTGTGATGGCAGGGATGGCAGGGGAAACAGAGTGTGGTGTGGGTGTTCGTGGGTGTTGTGATGGCAGGGATGGCAGGGGAGACAGAGTGTGGTGTGGGTGTTCATGGGTGTTGCGATGGCAGGGATGGCAGGGGAGACAGAGTGTGGTGTGGGTGTTCGTGGGTGTTGTGATGGCAGGGATGGCAGGGGAGACAGAGTGTGGTGTGGGTGTTCATGGGTGTTGCGATGGCAGGGATGGCAGGGGAGACAGAGTGTGGTGTGGGTGTTCGTGGGTGTTGTGATGGCAGGGATAGCAGGGGAGACAGAGTGTGGTGTGGGTGTTCGTGGGTGTTGTGATGGCAGGGATGGCAGGGGAGACAGAGTGTGGTGTGGGTGTTCGTGGGTGTTGTGATGGCAGGGATGGCAGGGGAGACAGAGTGTGGTGTGGGTGTTGTGATGGCAGGGATGGCAGGGGAGACAGAGTATGGTGTGGGTGTTGTGATGGCAGGGATGGCAGGGGAGACAGAGTGTGGTGTGGGTGTTGTGATGGCAGGGATGGCAGGGGAGACAGAGTGTGGTGTGGGTGTTCGTGGGTGTTGTGATGGCAGGGATGGCAGGAGAGACAGAGTGTGGTGTGGGTGTTGTGATGGCAGGGATGGCAGGGGAGACAGAGGGTGGTGTGGGTGTTGTGATGGCAGGGATGGCAGGGGAGACAGAGTGTGGTGTGGGTGTTGTGATGGCAGGGATGGCAGGGGAGACAGAGTGTGGTGTGGGTGTTGTGATGGCAGGGATGGCAGGGGAGACAGAGTGTGGTGTGGGTGTTCGTGGGTGTTGCGATGGCAGGGATGGCAGGGGAGACAGAGTGTGGTGTGGGTGTTGTGATGGCAGGGATGGCAGGGGAAACAGAGTGTGGTGTGGGTGTTCGTGGGTGTTGTGATGGCAGGGATGGCAGTGGAGACAGAGTGTGGTGTGGGTGTTCGTGGGTGTTGCGATGGCAGGGATGGCAGGGGAGACAGAGTGTGGTGTGGGTGTTCGTGGGTGTTGTGAAGGCAGGGATGGCAGGGGAGACAGAGTGTGGTGTGGGTGTTGTGATGGCAGGGATGGCAGGGGAGACAGAGTGTGGTGTGGGTGTTCGTGGGTGTTGTGATGGCAGGGATGGCAGGGGAGACAGAGTGTGGTGTGGGTGTTCATGGGTGTTGCGATGGCAGGGATGGCAGGGGAGACAGAGTGTGGTGTGAGTGTTCGTGGGTGTTGTGATGGCAGGGATGGCAGGGGAGACAGAGTGTGGTGTGGGTGTTCATGGGTGTTGCGATGGCAGGGATGGCAGGGGAGACAGAGTGTGGTGTGGGTGTTCGTGGGTGTTGTGATGGCAGGGATGGCAGGGGAAACAGAGTGTGGTGTGGGTGTTCGTGGGTGTTGTGATGGCAGGGATGGCAGGGGAGACAGAGTGTGGTGTGGGTGTTCGTGGGTGTTGTGATGGCAGGGATGGCAGGGGAGACAGTGTGGTGTGGGTGTTCGTGGGTGTTGCGATGGCAGGGATGGCAGGGGAGACAGAGTGTGGTGTGGGTGTTCGTGGGTGTTGCGATGGCAGGGATGGCAGGGGAGACAGAGTGTGGTGTGGGTGTTGTGATGGCAGGGATGGCAGGGGAAACAGAGTGTGGTGTGGGTGTTCGTGGGTGTTGTGATGGCAGGGATGGCAGTGGAGACAGAGTGTGGTGTGGGTGTTCGTGGGTGTTGCGATGGCAGGGATGGCAGGGGAGACAGAGTGTGGTGTGGGTGTTCGTGGGTGTTGTGAAGGCAAGGATGGCAGGGGAGACAGAGTGTGGTGTGGGTGTTGTGATGGCAGGGATGGCAGGGGAGACAGAGTGTGGTGTGGGTGTTCGTGGGTGTTGTGATGGCAGGGATGGCAGGGGAGACAGAGTGTGGTGTGGGTGTTCATGGGTGTTGCGATGGCAGGGATGGCAGGGGAGACAGAGTGTGGTGTGGGTGTTCGTGGGTGTTGTGATGGCAGGGATGGCAGGGGAGACAGAGTGTGGTGTGGGTGTTCATGGGTGTTGCGATGGCAGGGATGGCAGGGGAGACAGAGTGTGGTGTGGGTGTTCGTGGGTGTTGTGATGGCAGGGATGGCAGGGGAGACAGAGTGTGGTGTGGGTGTTCGTGGGTGTTGTGATGGCAGGGATGGCAGGGGAGACAGAGTGTGGTGTGGGTGTTCGTGGGTGTTGTGATGGCAGGGATGGCAGGGGAGACAGAGTGTGGTGTGGGTGTTCGTGGGTGTTGTGATGGCAGGGGAGACAGAGTGTGGTGTGGGTGTTCGTGGGTGTTGTGATGGCAGGGATGGCAGGGGAGACAGAGTGTGGTGTGGGTGTTCATGGGTGTTGTGATGGCAGGGATGGCAGGGGAGACAGAGTGTGGTGTGGGTGTTCGTGGGTGTTGTGAAGGCAGGGATAGCAGGGGAGACAGAGTGTGGTGTGGGTGTTGTGATGGCAGGGATGGCAGGGGAGACCGAGTGTGGTGTGGGTGTTCGTGGGTGTTGCGATGGCAGGGATGGCAGGGGAGACAGAGTGTGGTGTGGGTGTTCGTGGGTGTTGCGATGGCAGGGATGGCAGGGGAGACAGAGTGTGGTGTGGGTGTTCGTGGGTGTTGCGATGGCAGGGATGGCAGGGGAGACAGAGTGTGGTGTGGGTGTTGTGATGGCAGGGATGGCAGGGGAGACAGAGTGTGGTGTGGGTGTTCGTGGGTGTTGTGATGGCAGGGATGGCAGGGGAGACAGAGTGTGGTGTGGGTGGTGTGATGGCAGGGATGGCAGGGGAGACAGAGTATGGTGTGGGTGTTGTGATGGCAGGGATGGCAGGGGAGACAGAGTGTGGTGTGGGTGTTGTAGAGTATGGTGTGGGTGTTGTGATGGCAGGGATGGCAGGGGAGACAGAGTGTGGTGTGGGTGTTGTGATGGCAGGGATGGCAGGGGAGACAGAGTGTGGTGTGGGTGTTCGTGGGTGTTGTGATGGCAGGGATGGCAGGGGAGACAGAGTGTGGTGTGGGTGTTGTGATGGCAGGGATGGCAGGGGAGCCAGAGTGTGGTGTGGGTGTTGTGATGGCAGGGATGGCAGGGGAGACAGAGTGTGGTGTGGGTGTTGTGATGGCAGGGATGGCAGGGGAGACGGAGTGTGGTGTGGGTGTTGTGATGGCAGGGATGGCAGGGTAGACAGAGTGTGGTGTGGGTGTTCGTGGGTGTTGCGATGGCAGGGATGGCAGGGGAGACAGAGTGTGGTGTGGGTGTTGTGATGGCAGGGATGGCAAGGGAGACAGAGTGTGGTGTGGGTGTTCGTGGGTGTTGTGAAGGCAGGGATGGCAGGGGAGACAGAGTGTGGTGTAGGTGTTGTGATGGCAGGGATGGCAGGGGAGACAGAGTGTGGTGTGGGTGTTGTGATGGCAGGGATGGCAGGGGAGACAGAGTGTGGTGTGGGTGTTCGTGGGTGTTGTGATGGCAGGGATGGCAGGGGAGACAGAGTGTGGTGTGGGTGTTCATGGGTGTTGCGATGGCAGGGATGGCAGGAGAGACAGAGTGTGGTGTGGGTGTTCGTGGGTGTTGTGATGGCAGGGATGGCAGGGGAGACAGAGTGTGGTGTGGGTGTTCATGGGTGTTGCGATGGCAGGGATGGCAGGGGAGACAGAGTGTGGTGTGGGTGTTCGTGGGTGTTGTGATGGCAGGGATAGCAGGGGAGACAGAGTGTGGTGTGGGTGTTCGTGGGTGTTGTGATGGCAGGGATGGCAGGGGAGACAGAGTGTGGTGTGGGTGTTCGTGGGTGTTGTGATGGCAGGGATGGCAGGGGAGACAGAGTGTGGTGTGGGTGTTGTGATGGCAGGGATGGCAGGGGAGACAGAGTGTGGTGTGGGTGTTGTGATGGCAGGGATGGCAGGGGAGACATAGTGTGGTGTGGGTGTTCGTGGGTGTTGTGATGGCAGGGATGGCAGGGGAGACAGAGTGTGGTGTGGGTGTTGTGATGGCAGGGATGGCAGGGGAAACAGAGTGTGGTGTGGGTGTTCGTGGGTGTTGTGATGGCAGGGATGGCAGTGGAGACAGAGTGTGGTGTGGGTGTTCGTGGGTGTTGCGATGGCAGGGATGGCAGGGGAGACAGAGTGTGGTGTGGGTGTTCGTGGGTGTTGTGAAGGCAGGGATGGCAGGGGAGACAGAGTGTGGTGTGGGTGTTGTGATGGCAGGGATGGCAGGGGAGACAGAGTGTGGTGTGGGTGTTCGTGGGTGTTGTGATGGCAGGGATGGCAGGGGAGACAGAGTGTGGTGTGGGTGTTCATGGGTGTTGCGATGGCAGGGATGGCAGGGGAGACAGAGTGTGGTGTGAGTGTTCGTGGGTGTTGTGATGGCAGGGATGGCAGGGGAGACAGAGTGTGGTGTGGGTGTTCATGGGTGTTGCGATGGCTGGGATGGCAGGGGAGACAGAGTGTGGTGTGGGTGTTCGTGGGTGTTGTGATGGCAGGGATGGCAGTGGAGACAGAGTGTGGTGTGGGTGTTCGTGGGTGTTGCGATGGCAGGGATGGCAGGGGAGACAGAGTGTGGTGTGGGTGTTCGTGGGTGTTGCGATGGCAGGGATGGCAGGGGAGACAGAGTGTGGTGTGGGTGTTCGTGGGTGTTGCGATGGCAGGGATGGCAGGGGAGACAGAGTGTGGTGTGGGTGTTGTGATGGCAGGGATGGCAGGGGAAACAGAGTGTGGTGTGGGTGTTCGTGGGTGTTGTGATGGCAGGGATGGCAGTGGAGACAGAGTGTGGTGTGGGTGTTCGTGGGTGTTGCGATGGCAGGGATGGCAGGGGAGACAGAGTGTGGTGTGGGTGTTCGTGGGTGTTGTGAAGGCAAGGATGGCAGGGGAGACAGAGTGTGGTGTGGGTGTTGTGATGGCAGGGATGGCAGGGGAGACAGAGTGTGGTGTGGGTGTTCGTGGGTGTTGTGATGGCAGGGATGGCAGGGGAGACAGAGTGTGGTGTGGGTGTTCATGGGTGTTGCGATGGCAGGGATGGCAGGGGAGACAGAGTGTGGTGTGGGTGTTCGTGGGTGTTGTGATGGCAGGGATGGCAGGGGAGACAGAGTGTGGTGTGGGTGTTCATGGGTGTTGCGATGGCAGGGATGGCAGGGGAGACAGAGTGTGGTGTGGGTGTTCGTGGGTGTTGTGATGGCAGGGATGGCAGGGGAGACAGAGTGTGGTGTGGGTGTTCGTGGGTGTTGTGATGGCAGGGATGGCAGGGGAGACAGAGTGTGGTGTGGGTGTTCGTGGGTGTTGTGATGGCAGGGATGGCAGGGGAGACAGAGTGTGGTGTGGGTGTTCGTGGGTGTTGTGATGGCAGGGATGGCAGGGGAGACAGAGTGTGGTGTGGGTGTTCGTGGGTGTTGTGATGGCAGGGATGGCAGGGGAGACAGAGTGTGGTGTGGGTGTTCATGGGTGTTGTGATGGCAGGGATGGCAGGGGAGACAGAGTGTGGTGTGGGTGTTCGTGGGTGTTGTGAAGGCAGGGATAGCAGGGGAGACAGAGTGTGGTGTGGGTGTTGTGATGGCAGGGATGGCAGGGGAGACCGAGTGTGGTGTGGGTGTTCGTGGGTGTTGCGATGGCAGGGATGGCAGGGGAGACAGAGTGTGGTGTGGGTGTTCGTGGGTGTTGCGATGGCAGGGATGGCAGGGGAGACAGAGTGTGGTGTGGGTGTCCGTGGGTGTTGCGATGGCAGGGATGGCAGGGGAGACAGAGTGTGGTGTGGGTGTTGTGATGGCAGGGATGGCAGGGGAGACAGAGTGTGGTGTGGGTGTTGTGATGGCAGGGATGGCAGGGGAGACAGAGTGTGGTGTGGGTGTTCGTGGGTGTTGCGATGGCAGGGATGGCAGGGGAGACAGAGTGTGGTGTGAGTGTTGTGATGGCAGGGATGGCAGGGGAGACAGAGTGTGGTGTGGGTGTTGTGATGGCAGGGATGGCAGGGGAGACAGAGTGTGGTGTGGGTGTTCGTGGGTGTTGTGATGGCAGGGATGGCAGGGGAGACAGAGTGTGGTGTGGGTGTTCGTGGGTGTTGTGAAGGCAGGGATGGCAGGGGAGACAGAGTGTGGTGTGGGTGTTCGTGGGTGTTGTGATGGCAGGGATGGCAGGGGAGACAGAGTGTGGTGTGGGTGTTGTGATGGCAGGGATGGCAGGGGAGACAGAGTGTGGTGTGGGTGTTCGTGGGTGTTGTGATGGCAGGGATGGCAGGGGAGACAGAGTGTGGTGTGGGTGTTGTGATGGCAGGGATGGCAGGGGAGACAGAGTGTGGTGTGGGTGTTGTGATGGCAGGGATGGCAGGGGAGACAGAGTGTGGTGTGGGTGTTCGTGGGTGTTGTGATGGCAGGGATGGCAGGGGAGACAGAGTGTGGTGTGGGTGTTGTGATGGCAGGGATGGCAGGGGAGACAGAGTGTGGTGTGGGTGTTGTGATGGCAGGGATGGCAGGGGAGACAGAGTGTGGTGTGGGTGTTCGTGGGTGTTGTGATGGCAGGGATGGCAGGGGAGACAGAGTGTGGTGTGGGTGTTCGTGGGTGTTGCGATGGCAGGGATGGCAGGGGAGACAGAGTGTGGTGTGGGTGTTCGTGGGTGTTGTGATGGCAGGGATGGCAGGGGAGACAGAGTGTGGTGTGGGTGTTCGTGGGTGTTGTGAAGGCAGGGATGGCAGGGGAGACAGAGTGTGGTGTGGGTGTTGTGAAGGCAGGGATGGCAGGGGAGACAGAGTGTGGTGTGGGTGTTCGTGGGTGTTGTGATGGCAAGGATGGCAGGGGAGACAGAGTGTGGTGTGGGTGTTGTGATGGCAGGGATGGCAGGGGAGACAGAGTGTGGTGTGGGTGTTCGTGGGTGTTGTGATGGCAGGGATGGCAGGGGAGACAGAGTGTGGTGTGGGTGTTCGTGGGTGTTGTGATGGCAGGGATGGCAGGGGAGACAGAGTGTGGTGTGGGTGTTGTGATGGCAGGGATGGCAGGGGAGACAGAGTGTGGTGTGGGTGTTCGTGGGTGTTGTGATGGCAGGGATGGCAGGGGAGACAGAGTGTGGTGTGGGTGTTCGTGGGTGTTGCGATGGCAGGGATGGCAGGGGAGACAGAGTGTGGTGTGGGTGTTCGTGGGTGTTGTGATGGCAGGGATGGCAGGGGAGACAGAGTGCGGTGTGGGTGTTCGTGGGTGTTGCGATGGCAGGGATGGCAGGGGAGACAGAGTGTGGTGTGGGTGTTCGTGGGTGTTGTGATGGCAGGGATGGCAGGGGAGACAGAGTGTGGTGTGGGTGTTGCGATGGCAGGGATGGCAGGGGAGACAGAGTGTGGTGTGGGTGTTCGTGGGTGTTGTGAAGGCAGGGATGGCAGGGGAGACAGAGTGTGGTGTGGGTGTTGTGATGGCAGGGATGGCAGGGGAGACAGAGTGTGGTGTGGGTGTTGTGATGGCAGGGATGGCAGGGGAGACAGAGTGTGGTGTGGGTGGTGTGATGGCAGGGATGACAGGGGAGACAGAGTGTGGTGTGGGTGTTCGTGGGTGTTGTGAAGGCAGGGATAGCAGGAGAGACAGAGTGTGGTGTGGGTGTTGTGATGGCAGGGATGGCAGGGGAGACAGAGTGTGGTGTGGGTGTTGTGATGGCAGGGATGGCAGGGGAGACAGAGTGTGGTGTGGGTGTTCGTGGGTGTTGTGATGGCAGGGATGGCAGGGGAGCCAGAGTGTGGTGTGGGTGTTCGTGTGCGTTGCGATGGCGGGGATGGCAGGGGAGACAGAGTGTGGTGTGGGTGTTCGTGGGTGTTGCGATGGCAGGGATGGCAGGGGAGACAGAGTGTGGTGTGGGTGTTCGTGGGTGTTGCGATGGCAGGGATGGCAGGGGAGACAGAGTGTGGTGTGGGTGTTCGCGGGTGTTGTGATGGCAGGGATGGCAGGGGAGACAGAGTGTGGTGTGGGTGTGCATGGGTGTTGTGATGGCAGGGATGGCAGTGGAGACAGAGTGTGGTGTGGGTGTTCGTGGGTGTTGTGATGGCAGGGATGGCAGGGGAGACAGAGTGTGGTGTGGGTGTTGTGATGGCAGGGATGGCAGGGGAGACAGAGTGTGGTGTGGGTGTTGTGATGGCAGGGATGGCAGGGGAGACAGAGTGTGATGTGGGTGTTCGTGGGTGTTGTGATGGCAGGGATGGCAGGGGAGACAGAGTGTGGTGTGGGTGTTCGTGGGTGTTGTGAAGTGCAACAGTAATACAGTGTTATTCACGTCCTTTTGTATTAGCTGCAGACACGATCAAATTAAATCAGCACATGGTTCTAATTAATATAATATTCCCCAGAAGACAGTAAGTGTCAGTGATTGCTCCAATACCATCTGAATGCTGAGCAAAATACCAAACAACCGGCGCAGGCATTGACTGAGAGCATACCCGTCCGCAGGCTGGATCAAGACGTTCGAGCAGTACTACTCGGCTCAGACGCGGCACATCTTCAACTCGATGGTGAACATGCTGGATAAGTTCCCGCGCATGAAGTTCATCTGGGCAGAGATCTCCTACCTGGACCTCTGGTGGCGCGAGATCACCCCAGAGGTCAAGACCAGGGTCAAAAGGTCAGCAGCCAGCCCCGCCGGGGCAGGGGCGGGGCGAGATGGTATGCATAGGACACGGTTCGTTGGAAGGGTTCGGAGGGGTCCGGGCCCACTCACAGGAGGGGTCCGGGCCCACTAACAGGAGGGGTCCGGGCCCACTCACAGGAGGAGCCGGGCCCACTCACAGAAGAGGTCCGGGCCCACTCACAGGAGGGGTCCGGGCCCACTCACAGGAGGGGTCCGGGTCCACTCACAGGAGGGGTCCGGGCCCACTCACAGGAGGGGTCCCGGCCCACTCACAGGAGGGGTCCGGGTCCACTCACAGGAGGGGTTCGGGCCCACTCACAGGGCCCGAACCCCTCCTGTGAACGTAGGTGGTAGCAGTCCGGGCCCAAGTAGGAGGACCAGGCCCACGCAGGAGGCCCGGGCCCACGCAGAAAGAGTCTGGGCCCACTCAGGAGGTTCAGGCCCACGCAAGATGGGTCTGGGCCTACGCAGGAGCCCCGGGCCCAAGGAGGAGGTCCAGGCCCACGTAGGTCCGAGCCACGCAGGAGGGGTCCGGGCGCACACAGCTCCGGCCCACGGGAAGAATACAAATTGCATTCCGAGAATGTGCAGGGCAACCGTGGCATACCAAAATAATCACGCAATAGTAAACCGCGAAATATTTTATAAAATAATTCCTTGGAAGAGATTCGAACTCCGCATCAAGCAACGTCGCCCAGATCAAAAGTCCTACCGACTGCGCTATTTGGCTCGGGGCTCCTCCGCGCGGAGAAACGGGAAGTGATCCGAGCCGCGGATGCGGCCGGTGTCTAGTGCAATGTAATTTTCACCCTGTACGCCGTAGGAATCAGGCGTTAGGTCAAGATTACGAGGTGTTCCAGTTCCAAATACGCGCTAGTATTTGTATATACCGTGAATACGCTGCGCGATTTGTTGCGTCAGATTCGTCGTCTCAAAGAGTCAAAAGAGTCGGTGCTGCTAAAACAGTGCTGCTAAAACAGTGCTGCTAAAACAGGGCTGCTAAAACAGTGCTGCTAAAACAGTGCTGCTAAAACATTTGATTCACGGCAGTCTCCCACGGAACTTTCATCTCGGAAATGAAGGTAGCTTTGAGGGGCTATTGCTAGTCTTCTGTACAACAGATCATGTAATGATTATACCAGATGACGTAGCTTAAAGGGACATTGCCACCTCGCAGGCCAATATGGAGTTTTTGATGTGTGTCGGTCGATTAAGCGTGTCCGATTTCACCTGCAAAATTTGGCTGCCGGAACTCCCCCCATTAGTTCAAAAAATACACACGCGCACACGCACACACGCACACACGCGCACACGCACACACGCACACGCACACACATGTTGACGAATGGGCCTAAGTCGGGACCTCATCAAAATACAGCGGAGTCGGGACCGACACAGCTACCCTTTAAAAAGGCCGTAGAACCTCGGGATTGGACGAGCGGGTTTGGGCAGACTCAAAGATTACGATTGCAGCCATCATATCCAGCTAACTACAGAGGAAAGGGATCCGTATTTTACAGCGTACTGGGGACCGGTGAGTATGACGTCACAATGACGTCACAACATTAACACACTCAAAGTGGGGACCGGTCCCGGCTCGGCCTGTTTGTATGAGTCACGTGTGTTTTTACTTATAATGATAGAGATACAACTTGGCGGAGCATGTTTTTCGAACTGGTTGCAGTAGGCCAGGGTCCCTTGCCGCGGGGGCTCCAGTCATATAATTTGTGCAGTCCTGGGATACATATATCCTTGCGAGTAATGAGTTAGTTATCGGCCGGAGACGGCCCTGGGGACCGGTCCCGACTCCGCCAGTTTTTCATTGAAGTGTGTTTTTACGTTTTATAACGTAGATAATAGGGGGGCAACTGCACCATGCCCCCCCTCTCTCTTGGGCGCCGAAGGCGCTCTCACGTACCGAAGGCGCCTTCGGTTCATGAAATGCGTCTCACATTCAGTGAAGGGCGCCGAAGGCGCCCTTCGCTAAATGTGAGGTGCGCTCCGCCTGAATATGAGGGGCGTTCCACTGAATGTAAGGCGCGCTTTGCTACATCCCTAAAGGCGTCCTCCCACATACCTCTAAAGGCGCCCTTCGATACACCTCTAAAGGCGCCCTCCCACATACTTCCAAAGGCGCCCTCCCACATACTTCCAAAGGTGCCCTCCCACATACCTTCAAAGCGCCCCCCCCCCCCCCCCCCAATACTTCGAGAGGCGCCCTCCGATACACATCTGAAGGCGCCCTCCCACATAGCTCCGAAGGCAACCTCCAACAATACACCTCTTAAAACGCTTTCCTACATGGCTTCAAAGGCGCCCTTTGATACACTGAAGTCGCCCTCACACATACTTCCAAAGGCGCCACCCCATATACCTCCAAAGGTGACCTCCGATACATATTTGAAGGCGTCCTTCTACATAACACTAAAGGCGCCCACCGATGCACCTTTGAACTTCGAAGGCGCCCTCACACATACCTACTGGCTCCAAAAGGCGCCGTTTGATAAATATCCGATGGCGCCCTCCCACATACCTTCAAAGGCGTCCTCGAATACACTTTCGAAGGCGTCCTCCAATACATTTCCGAAGGCGCCCTCCGATACATCTCTGAAGGCGCCCTTCCACATACCTCCAAAGGCGCCCACCAATACACCTATGAATGCGCCCTCCCACATAGTCCAAAAGCACCCTTGGATACATTTATCCGAGGACCGAGGGCGCCCTCCCTCCATACATACAAAGGCGCCCTTCGCTGAATGTGAGGCCGGGCGCCTCTGGTCTCACAGAGCGCCTCTGGGGCTATTTGGGATTGCGACCTCGGAGATGTATCGGAGGGCGGCTTCAGAGCTATGTGGGAGGGCGCATTCATAGGTGTATCGGAGGGCGCCTTTGGAGGAATCTGGGAGGGCTCATTCAGATGTGTATCGGAGGGCGCACTTGGAGGCATGTGGGAGGGTGCTTTCAAAGTTGTATCGGAGGTCGCCTTTGAAGCTATGGGGGATGGCGCCTTCAGAGGTGCATCGGAGGGCGCCTTTAGAGGTATGTGGGAGGGCACCCTCGGAAATGTATCGGAGGGTGCCTTCAGAGGTATGTGAGAGGGCGCCTTCGGAGGTGTATCGGAGGGTGCCTTTGGAGGCAGTGGCGTCGCCGCAAAACTTTTAGTGTTGGGGGGGGGGGGGCAGCCAGGGGTTCAGGGATCAGCCCCAGGGGCGGATTGGGGGCGGGGGAGGGGGTAAAGTCAGGTGCCGCCCTCAGCTCAGGTACCGCCCTCAGACCAGATGCCGCCCTCAGGCCAGGTGGAGACAGGGCTGATTTGGACAAGCCTGTGTGCGGGGCAGGGCGGAGTTCCGCATGTCTGGGACTTCGGCAGACCGGGGAATAGGGCAGGGTTGATTCTGTGAAGCCGGGGAACGGGGTGGGTGGATTTCGTCTGGTCCGAGTGCAACATTGTCTGTTTGCCATTCACTTCTTTAACTAAGGTGTTGTGCTTTATCGCGAGCATTCCTCAGTTTTGCTCTATCTCATTCATCAATGGAAAAGGTATGAATGCCTCTTTATTGCCATAATTTTGATTTTGGTGAGTCTTTTTTTTTTCTTTGTTCACAAATCCTGGTCAATTCCATGAATTTCACGGTTAAAAATATTCGAGAATATCATCAAGTGGAAAGAACAGTTAATTCAAGTTGATTTATTGTATAATTTATTTTCATTAATTTTGTTATCTCATTTTGTATAATTTACCCCCTTCCCCTCAACAACACGTTTCGCTGACGGCACTGACGGATCCAGGGGGGGGGGGTAATCAGAGGCAAATGCCCCTCCTCACAGGAATCTTGGTGGGGGCACTCAAAACAAGTATGCGTTCCCAGCACTGAACGTGAAAAATAATGATCTTAGGAGAAAACTGTATGAAAACTGGAGTTTTTTTTTTCTCGAGTGATTGAATTGGAAATTTTATGTATCCTTTTTTCAATGATAGACAAAACAGCGCACCTGATGCAATTCAAGCAGCCCCGGTGACACTTAACCGGCGCCCCGCTGGGGGAGGGGGGGGGGGGCAGAATCTGCCCCCTCCCGGATTTTCTCAATAACTTGAAAACCATGATAGATATGAACGTGAAACTTGCAGTACCTTATGCTGCATCAATTCTACGTCTTTCTAACAAAAATATAAATACGCCACTGGCCAGGGAGATACGGTTTAGACACTCCACCCCTCCCCCCAGGTTTTTTCGTGATCCTCGGGAAAACCACACACCTGGGAATCGGCAAGAAGTGGCGCGTAGCGCCGCCGCGTTTGGCACCCCTGTTCGGGAATTAAGTGCTTACACTGAGGGAAATGCTTGACCACGGGTCACATCAAATACAAATGTATTTTTCGAAAATGTCTGTAAAGCCTTGCGAGTAGGTGGAATAGAAGACGCCATTCGATAGGAGGTTGTCGAAATGTCGAAAAAATGTAGGAGGTCGGCGATTGTGTACCGACAGACGATACCTCTAGTAATGGTAAGTTCTCTGGGGTCTAGCCGATTTAGGTCAGCGGCCAGTGGCGGCGGAAAGTATGTTCGGATGGGGAGGAGGCAAAGAAACCCAGGGGCCCCCTCGGACCAAGCCCTCCCCCCCACACAAAAAAAAATGCCGCGAAATGATATCTCCTCGGATTTAGGCCACAATAGTATACCAGTAAAACGCCTTTTTGAGCGATCACCGAGCGGGCCCGCTCTGGTAAAGCTAAAACAGGTTTGAAATATTAAACGGTACGGGAGCACACATGCGCATTAACTGTGCCCCAATAATGAGTAACAAATTAAATAGTTTTACCGTGGTTATATCTGTATTATCCTATACCGTATCAGGGGCTCCACCACAGGGGGGACGGGGGGATGTCCCCCCCCCCCCCCACCCACCCAACATTTTCAAATTTTAACATTACGCCTATGGAAAGAATCGACTTCAGAATGCCTCCGTCCCCCCCCCCCCTCCCAACTTTCGGAAGGTGGCGGCGCCCTTGTACCGTATTATATTATTATTATGGTTATTATACCAGATGCATAGTTTTAGGAACGCTCAGCTGAATGGAGATGTACAAAGTAAATGGCGCTTCCCTCGGACGAACTATATAACAACAATGACAGGTATTACAGTGAAATAATCACTTTTTGATTTATTTATCTGCATTTTTATGTGGCACATGCATGGTTTCAAATTGACCGTGCCCCAATATAAACGTGAAATAACAACATTTTCTATTTCAAAAATTTAATTATGGGAAGTTAAAAAAATATGTGCATAATATAACATATGGTGACGAACAGTATAATCCATCACTATCTCTGGTTTGAATATTATTTGTACACAAATCACAGGGCCAGCAATGCAGTAAGTGCTCCAAGAAGCGTTACAAGTGACAAAGTCCCTGATTGGTCAATGACACAAATCGCATACACTAAATACGTCGCCGTCCTTGGCCAAGTTTATCCGCGGAATGCATCACGGTTTTCTGAACGTTTATTGATTGATTATGGATCAACGGTTTAGATAATTTTTTCATGTGTGCATTGCAATATATTAAATATGTTTGTTGAAAATTGGTAGGATTTAAACAAAAAATAAGTTGTGAACACTAAATAGTTCGCCGTCCGGGGCAAAGTTAAACTGCCGATTTCAATGCACTTTTTTCAAATGCTTGTTGATTGTTCATAGAAGTTTGGTACATATTCGCAAAAGATAGAGTGCATGAAGCATTATATGCCTTGAAGATAAATAACAATGCGTAGGCGGGCTAATTTTCGCTGGGGTCGATGTTATTAAAATATTGGAATACAAAAGAAATGTAATTACAAAATTGTGATTACAAGATTATAATTACAAAACTGTCATAAGATAATCCAACCCGACCTAAACTTTACAGCAATTACGGCCACATGGACCCACGTTTAGAGCGCTCAGCTCGCATTCACTCGCTGCGAGGCGACTTACTGGGGGGGGGGGGGGGGGGGAGCTATCTCCACCCCCAGACCCCCCCCCAGACCCCCCCCCAGACCATCTCGTAGATAAAACCTAACCCTACGTCGTAAATAAGTTTTCCGATGTATTTGCGCGGCCCCGTCCCTTGCAATTGTCAAAAATACGGACAAAAAACGTTCCAACACGTACAAACACTAAAAAACACTTTCCAACGAGAAAAGAAAAAAACGTTTCAACGGATCCACGTACAAACGCTTCCAAATGCGGCCCCACCGGCCCCGCCCCTTGCATTGTCAAAACATACGGAGAAAAGACGTCCCAACAACACGTACGAGGGCTTAAAAAAACGCTCTAACGAAACCGTTCCAACGGATCCCAAACAAATATACGGATAAAAAACGTTCCAACAACACGTACGAACGCTGATAAAAAACGTTCTAACGAAACCATTCCAACGGATCAAAATATTGTATTTTCCACAAAGCGCTTGTAACATATTTAATGGTTAATCCTGGCTTTGAAATAAATAGGGATGCGTGAAATGTCACAGCAAATTTGAAGTGGAACATAAACAAGTGTTACAAACAAACTGGATAGAATCGGATGAAACTTTAACTTCGCATAGATATAAACAATCGTTTTGTCTAACGAAAGGAAATGTTGTCGTGCCTTGCTGATCATTAAATAATATATTTGTATCTAAAGATCCGCTAAGGTTGCAATCGACATTGCTTCTACCTCACGATTTACAAGTCTGCTAAATTATGCGAGGTACTCATTTTAAGTTCTGGTTTTAAGGTCATTTTAAGGTCAAATTATGAGAGGGTCTGCTGAAGTATACGCCCTTGTGTATCAAATATAAACGTTTGGCATATTGCTTCATCCAAATTAGCATGTTTTCGTGAACGGATACTATTTCCTTTCAAATCCATGTAAGATGAGGCTTTGAAACACGGGCGGCCAGAGCGCCCATCAGGCGGCCAAAGAGTCCCATCAGGCGGATAGAGCGCACCACTCAATCAGCCAGAGCGCCCCCGCTCAGGCGGCCAGAGCGCCCCCTTTCAGGCGCTCAGAGCGCCCCTCTCAGACGGCCAGAGTGCCTATCTCAGGCGGCCAGAGCGCCCCTTTCAGGCGGCCAAAGCGCCCTCTTTCAGGCGGCCAGAGTGCCCCTCTCAGGCGGCCAGAGCGCCCCCTCTCAAGCAGCCAGATGGCCCTCTCTCAGACCGCCAGAGTGGCCCCTCTCAGGCGGCCAGAGCGCCCCCTCTCAGGTGACCAGAGCGCCCCTCTCAGTCGGCCAGAGCGCCCCCTCTCAGCCGGCCAGAGCGCCCCCTCTCAGACGGCAAGAGCGCCCCTCACAGGCGGTCAGAGCGCCCCTCAGGCGGCCAGAGCGCCCTCTCTCTTGCGGCCAGAACGCCCTTTCTCAGGCGGCCAGAGCGCCCCCTCTCATGCGGCCAGAGCGCCCCTCTCAGGCGGCCAGAGCGCCTCCTCTCAGGTGACCAGAGCGCCCCTCTTAGGCGGCCAGAGCGCCCCCTCTCAGGCGCCCGGAGTGCCCCCTCTCAGGCGGCCAGAGCTCCCCCTCTCAGGCGGCCAGAGCTCCCCTCTCAGGCGGCCAGAGCGCCCCTCTCAGGCGGCCAGAGCAACCCTCTCAGGCGGCCAGAGCGACCCTCTCAGGCAGCCAGAGCGCACCCTCTCAGGCGGCCAGAGCGCCCCTTCTCAGGCGGCCAGAGCACCCTCTCTCAGGCCAGCAGCCCCTGCCAAACACAAAGCGCCCTCGGCTGAGTTTGGGGGGCAACTGCCCCCCTCTTCCGCCGCCACGTCAGCGGCTCAGTCTGACAGTCTTATAGTGGGGGTCTTTTGCGTGTTTAGTATCACCAACCAAGTTAAGGAGGACCCCGAAAAATACACCAAAAACGTGGTGCAAACGGCCCAATCACGACTACGCACTTCTACCACTGCATGCTACCACGGTATTCTACTACCCAGACCACCACACGAACGGTAGGGCTGCAACTTTAAAGGATATTCCATCCGAACGATATTCCATCACACATTTTTAGTTTTTGCTTGTTTTAAGCGACAACATCGGTTTGATGATGACCTTTTTGGGTACTCTCAATTTTGAAGAGGAAACAATATCAGGTGAATGTCATACTTAAAAATGTGTGTGCCATCTGAATTGGTCCGGTTCAAGTCATGTGAGTAGGTACGGAGATGCGTTGGCAATTCAATTCTTCCTACAATATTGAAGAAAAAAGTCAGATGCCGTGCTTTTGGCAGGCGTCGCGACTTCGTCTTCAATCATTTACCTGTGGGTCGGTCCGGGCTGTCAAGTTTCGGTTATGAAAGGTGGCAGCTGTTGTGTAAATCAGAATGTGCTACAAGTTACACCAGGACGCTTAATTGTAGTACCGCAACTTAATCTTCAGTTATTTATCTCTGGGTCGGTCCGGGCTTTCAAGTTTCGTTTATGAAAGGTGGCAGCTCTAGTGTCAATCAGAACGCGCTATAACAGTATTAATTGTAGTACCCGGTGGATAGAAGCTGTCCCGGCTCACATAGGCTCACATATAGGCTGTGCAACAAACGGCGCGGCAGCAAACGGAGGCGGCAGCGGGCAGAGACCCTGCTGACAAGACAAGACTGGGACGGTGTTCTATCGCTGAGGAACTCTCGTAGCCCCGCGCGGCACATGACGGTTTCTACAGGTTGATGGGGCGGATGACGATGCTTGTCAACCAGTCCTAGTCTCGTGCGCCCTGGGGCTCGTGCATGTGTAGACCCTCCACTCTCGCTCGCCGTCTTCCCGTAAAAAAGCTAATTCAGCTTGGAGTTTTATTTCAGGCACCACCCAAAGCACGGTTTCCGGCTCCAGTCCCCGGCCGAGTCACGGGCAGCCGGCGAGACGAGAATGGCCGCTGGCTCTCTGGTCACGGCTGAAAAAGACGAGCATATGCATGTTGGTATTGTATTGGTAAGGGACTGAAGAAGTTATAAGATAATACGAAGTAAAGAAGAAATACGGAAGGCAAAAGAGACGAAAAAGTATTAGCGTCATGCAGGTATCGGAAAGCTACATATAGTTTTATACCTGATTTTGCCGCCTAACTCTATATGAAACGTTAACAAGCAGCTCGCGTACGTGGCTTCACTTAAAGTTAAGTCTCAAATACATCGGAAAGTTAAATACCGCAGTCATTCTTCAAGTATCACATAACGCCAACTGCATATAAACAGCAGTTTGAGCATGGCAAGGTGTCAACTTATGGACGACACGTCTACTGGACTGCTAACTACACAGCTCGACATAATAACTACACAAAAATGAGCATCACACTAACCTGGTTTAGTGGTCAAGGGAGCAGTTCTCCTCCACACACTTGCTCAGACTCCTCTGTCGACGCCTGCTCCAGGATATGCTGCGAGAAGTCTCTGAGGCTCTCCTGGAGCTCCGTCAGCTGCCGGTCCCCAGGTGACGGGTCAGAGTCGGCGGACTGAGTGTGTGTGGGGGGAGGGGGGGGGGGACGCTCAGGGGATACGGGGGAGAAATGCTCCATGGGGCGGCATTTGATTCTAGTGGCGCCTATCATGTTCCTAAGTCGCCATTTACCTCAAGGCAGACTTGTGTTTGATTCCGCTTCAGCGGGCGGAATCGATTCCGATTCCATGTCAAACCAGATGGCTCTGATTTCGATTCCGATTCCAGTAGATATGTTACTGGGAGAATCGATTCCGAATCCGATTCCAGGGCACCTAAAAAGCTTGATTCCGAATCCGATTCCATTGATTCCACTCTGCATCAACAATTTCCGATCATATCTATATTTTGTACAAATGACATGAATGACACGAATAGTAATATTAAATATCTTATACAGGTATATTTACTATGGCTATTTTGCTATAAAACTTCAAATAATTGCATGCATTTGTTGAGAAAAAACTGGCCTGTACTGCAAAATCGTGACAGTTCAGAAACGTCAGAGTCTAACGAAGGTTCAAAACAATATGATATTTCGACACACCTATAATCATGATGCATGGACAATTGGACCTATTGCAAGCTGCTATTTTCCAATATGATACACAAGGAAATCACTGTCTTGAAAGATATGATAATTTTATGGAATGTATGGTACAAAAAATAAATATTGCTATAAGTGAAGATCGTTGTATGTCTCCACCTAAATAAGTAGAATTACTTATCATGTTTATTGACCCTCATTAGGAAAAAATAATCGCCTAGCTTTGCTTTATGTATGCATGCTGAAAGAAACAAATTGCCTTCAGGGAAACTTAAATGCATGGTCAGAGTTATTTTTACGAAAATAACACGGAATCACTTGCAATTGTCATTGATTCCGATTCCGATTCCATCATTTGCTAAAAATGATTGGCTCCACCTGATTCCGATTCCACCAAGATGCCAATGGAATCGAATCCGATTTCAGTACAAACGAAATCGATTCCGGAATCGGATTCAATTCCACTGGAATCAAGCACAAGTCTGCTTCTAGGAGTGATAATTGTCCGATTATCAGGAGTGCATGTAAGTGGCGCACGCAGACATTCACAAAGGACTAGATCATTGCCTTGAGGCCTGAGGGCACGAGGCGACTGCCCCACCAGCTTTGTGTTTTGCCCCACCAACTTTTGTAAGATGTGAAGGTTTCCTGGCGTTGAAATTACCATTTTTCACCCGAACCATTGCAAACAACCAGCCTATACGACATTCTGTCCCATCAACTTTTTGTTAAAAGCTCCACCCATGCCTGAGGGGCGCCACCCGATTGACAGGGGCGCCATCAATATTGGCGAAACATTTGCAGGGGGTGCCTATCCTTCCACACCGTGCAGAAGGAGAGGCGACCCCCGCCCCCCCCCCCCCCCTCACTAGCCGGAGGGGCGCCGTCACTGGCCAGGGGCGCCGTCACGGGCGGAGGGGCAGTCACTAGTCGGAGGGGCGCCGTTACTCGGAGGGACGCCATCACGGTCCGGAGAGGGGCAGTCACTAGTCGGAGGGCCGCCGTCACTCGCCGGAGGACCGAGGGGCGCGGTGATTGGCGGGAGAGGCGCCGTAACTGTCCGGAGGGGCGCCGTCACTAGTCGGAGGGGCACCATCATTACCCGAAGGGGCACCGTCACTGGCCAGAGGGGCGCCGTCACTGGCCGGAGGGGCGCCGTCACTGACCGGAGGGGCGCCGTCACTGGCCGGAGGGGCGCCGTCACTAGTCGGAGGGGCACCATCATTACCCGAAGGGGCACCGTCACTGGCCAGAGGGGCGCCGTCACTGGCCGGAGGGGCGCCGTCACTGACCGGAGGGGGCGCCGTCACTAGCTGGAGGGGCCCCGTCACTGGCCGGAGGGGCGCTGTCACTGGCCGGACGCGGTTCGTTGGAAGGGTTCGGAGGGCTCAAACTACGGGAGATGCACCATTGTAAAAATTCATTTTTTTTGACAAATCTATCGAGGGCCTTTTTTAATCGACATTTTGTTCGAATTCGCGCCCCTTTCGTTTGGCCAGGGCTATCGCGTATGGTATGACGAAAATGCAGACCAATGGCATGTCTACCGATTCGTCATGCTCTGCACGACAAGTCCTCATAGAATGCAAAGCCATTAGATGGTTTGGTTGTTTGTTCGGTTGCATCAAAGCCAAGCGCTCCCGGTGTCGGCAATAAGGCGCGCTTCCGACCGCGCCTCGCTCGCAGAATCGCCCCTCACGACACGCGAGCTGAGCACTGCGCGCCGCCGATCCGGCTTACGGAGCGGGCCCTCGGCCATTCACGGACACAAACGTCCCATCACTGTTGAAAAACATTGACAAAAACACAACTAAGACAACACAAAAACATACTAAGTGTAAGATAATTTGCAGTTTTTGCAGTTCTTTTTTAATAACCTTTGGAGCCCCTGTAGACCCATGACGCCCCTTGACGGCAAAAATGACGCTCCCTGGGTCAGCTGCCACCCCCCTTCGGAGAAAAAAAATCCTAGATCCGCCCCTGCATTAAGTGTATTTCTAAATG
Source organism: Chirona hameri (assembly GCA_036785665.1). NCBI lineage: Eukaryota > Metazoa > Arthropoda > Thecostraca > Balanomorpha > Balanidae > Chirona > Chirona hameri. The sequence goes on along the minus strand of JAXIVJ010004686.1, from coordinate 35,733 downwards.
GATCCCATTGCTTACACTCAAGCCTTTATCATGCAATTAGCACATTGGGTTACAGGCATGGGCGTCGCCGGACGGGGGGCGTCCTCTCCCCCCCGTTCAAAAATCAGGGGGGTGGGACGCTCCCCCCCCCCCAAGAAAGCTGACTTGCTTTATTTTTTTTTGTGCTGAATTCGTTCCAAAGGATATGAAACTTAATTTATGTTTAGCTCTAATTACAGGTAGTTTGTAACCATACCTACACGTACATCGTTGAGTCCTTTCTTTGCACTTAAAGATGTAGGTACTTTGTAGAAAATACAATTATGATACCTATGGCATCTAAAAGTTGGTACACAAGATTGGCTTCTGCTATGATTGAATGTCAAGTTCATCCATTCATTCACCATTTATTCCAAGGCCTTAGATACAATTCAGCCCCAAGGCAGCGAAAAGCGTGACGTCATGGGTACATCCATCAATATGGTGCGTGCAAACAGCAATCTGTTTTAGACTTTAGGTCCCTTTGAGCCGCTGGAAATTATATAAATGAGTGCTATAACAACATGCTTGGTAGAATTGTAATGATTGAGGAACTCTCTACAATCCATGCTAAGTAAGTTTTTGGAAATATAGCATAAAAGGGGTAGCTACTATAGCTTGTTGGGCGATAGCGAAAAAGATTCGCGAAAATAAGTGTCCAGTGTCCACGAACAGTCGTAAAATAAGTTTATCTCCAGGGGCGGATATAGGGAAGGGGGGCAGAAGCCATGGATATGCTAAGGGGACATGCCCCCATCCCCCTCAAAGGTCCTGAAACCGTGATTTCCCCCCCCCCCCCCCCCCACACACACACACCGGGCCCCACATGGCCGGACGTACAGCGGTAGATGGCTGACACGGCCCGATCTACCCCCACCCTCCCGCTCAACAACTTTTCGCTAACGGCCTGCTACCCACTGGCAGATCCAGGATGGGGCGGGGGCATTAGGGCAAATGCACCCTCATAGGTGCATAGGTCATAAGTGCATCACCCGCGCCCAGCGCGCTGGGGTGCAGAATATGCCCTCTCCAGGATTGTTTCCTCGGATGGGCCTAAGAAGCATTTTGTTGCACTTCTCTTGTCTTTTATGTATTTAGTACAATTTTTGCTATTTTTCATAGCCTGACAAGATGCTCCAATACATTTGCATTACAAAAATGAAATGTTGGTGTGGCTCTGCCACACCAACTCTGCCAAGCGAAGAGCCAATACAGCTGGCCCTGTCAAGCGAAGAGCCAATACAGCTGGCCCCGTCAAGCGAAGAGCCAATACAGCTGGCCCCGTCAAGCAAAGAACCAATACAGCTGGCCCCATCAAGCGAAGAGCCAATACAGCTGGCGCCGCCAAGCAAAGAGCCAATACAGCTGGCCCCGTCAAGCGAAGAGCCAATACAGCTGGCCCCGTCAAGCGAAGAGCCAATACAGCTGGCCCCGTCAAGCGAAGAGCCAATACAGCTGGCCCTGTCAAGCGAAGAGCCAATACAGCTGGCCCTGTCAAGCGAAGAGCCAATACAGCTGGCCCCGTCAAGCGAAGAGCCAATACAGCTGGCCCCATCAAGCGAAGAGCCAATACAGCTGGCCACGTCAAGCAAAGAGCCAATACAGCTGGCCTGTCAAGCGAAGAGCCAATACAGCTGGCCCCGTCAAGTGAAGAGCCAATACAGTTGGCCCTGTCAAGCGAAGAGCCAATACAGCTGGCCCTGTCAAGCGAACAGCCAATACAGCTGGCCCCGTCAAGCGAACAGCCAATACAGCTGGCCTCGTCAAGCGAACAGCCAATACAGCTGGCCCCGTCAAGCAAAGAGCTAATACAGCTGGCCCAGTCAAGTGAAGAGCCAATACAGCTGGCCCCGTCAAGCAAAGCGCTAATACAGCTGGCCCTGTCAAGCGAAGAGCCAATACAGCTGGCCCAGTCAAGCGAAGGGCCAATACAGCTGGCCACGTCAAGTGAAGAGCCAATACAGCTGGCCACGTCAAGCGAAGAGCCAATACAGCTGGCCCCGTCAAGGGAAGAGCCAATACAGCTGGCCCGTCAAGCGAAGAGCCAATACAGCTGGCCCCGTCAAGCGAAGAGCCAATACAGCTGGCCCTGTCAAGCGAAGAACCAATACAGCTGGCCCCATCAAGCGAAGAGCTAATACAGCTGGCCCTGCCAAGCAAAGAGCCAATACAGCTGGCCCCGTCAAGCGAAGAGCCAATACAGCTGGCCCAGACAAGCGAAAAAACTACTCATTCAACTATATTTATAATAATATGGTTAAAATGTTTTTATTTGAACATATATTTACATCAACTATATTTAAATAATTAAGTGCACACAAGCATGAATAAAATATTGGCTTTCACATTGACATGATCCATTTTTAAGTTGGACTACACTGAAACTAAGAGTACCTAGTTACATTACAATGGAAAACGCAGAACAACCTGACAAAATAAATTGTCCTAACATAGGTATACCAAACTACATCAAATATGACTGTCAAGTTTGCCTTTATCACACTTACTCAAGGTCATACGAGCCTGCAGGGCAGGGTCCTTGGATTACTTTGGAGCTGGGGTACAGAGAGGAAAACTATGTCTAAAAATAAGCCTAGAGTGAAAAATTTAACAAACAAACATATGTACTAGTTACTAGTACTCCGCTTAATACATATCCAATTAACAGGTCACCAGAATTAGTTAAAAGGTACCTGTGCCAATGCTTACCTGTCTTTCCCTATACACAAGCTTTCCTCATCATTACATCCATAAATCTGTATGCAGGCTGATGGGGTTTAACCCTATTTGTAACAGGGGGGCGGATTCCGCCCCCCCCCCCCCCCCTCATGTTTTTCGCAGATATCTCCAGAACGGCTGGGAGCAGGCCCATGAAATTTTGGGACTTTTCATAGAATTGAACTCCGGATTTGGAGTCAAAATTTTGAGTTCTTAACTTGAACAGAGGCGGTTCCAGGGCACAGTTTTGGGTGGGTTCGGAGGCGACATTTGGCGAAAATACGGAAATGCGATCTTCACGGTTTCTTCCTAACTGCATCAAGTATGAAGGAGTTACATCGGCTTACCGTGATTGCAAAAAGTGCAAATTAGATGATGTTAATGAAATATCATACAAAATTGCATGGCAGAGGCGGTTTCAGGGGCTTGAAAAGGGGGGGGGGGGGGTTCCAGGAAGTATTCAATGCTTGGCGGGAGGCCAATAGAGCAATGTAAGG
>JAXIVJ010004686.1:0-27500 GCA_036785665.1 Chirona hameri | reverse complement strand
ACTTTCCATCCTGTTCTCAATGTGTTTTCGGTCTTCTTTGCAGTATCTACTACTTTGCTTTGTAAATGTATTTGGTTCCCTTTTCACAATTATACTGTCTTTTTGGAAACTGTACCTACATGTGTGTTTTATGATGTTAAACAAAGCTATTTTTGCCAGTGTGTTATCTACATAAATAAGTATATGATTTGAAAATCGGTCAAATTTTGAACATTTTTGGCTTCAACCAAAAGCGGTCGTTATTCGGTCAACCGAAATGCCTCCCATTCGGTATCGGTTTGGAATCGATCAGGATTTTTTTGGGAAAATAACATCACTATATCTCACCCATGCCAGCCCTGAAGCGGAGTTGGCCGACGCTGAGTTGGGAGTCGAATCCGGACTCGACTCGGCCGCGAGTCGGCAGCAGTTGGCAGCCGGAGGTGTTGACGTGGATGTAGCTGAAGCAGGCCGGGTCCGAGAGGCAGCGCATCGCACATCCACCTGCGATACATCGACACAGGAAACGAAGGTCAAACATCAACCAAAACATGGCTACGAAAACGGTGACATTCTGACGAAAAACACCACCTGAAAGCAGTTTCTTATTAAAAGCTGCGGCGAGGAATGTCAGCCTGAGGTGCGAATGCTTTTCAATAAACAGGGTTCAATTGGAGTTTTTCATTGCGGAATTCAACAACAGTAAATTTATTGCTATGCTTGCTACTGTCATTTGATGGCACAGACGATTTTTTTTTAACGAAAAAGTAGCGATTGAACTCCCGCAATGGATAGTCAGCTGATCTTCCCTGCTGCATTGGGTAGTCAGCTGATCTTCCCTGTGCATTGGGTATTTAGTTTTTATTTATTTATGTATTTATTGAGTCAACAACCACAGGCACAGGGCCCACTTACGGTTGCAGTCATGCTGCCTCATGCAACAGGAAATTAAAACATTCACAAACTACATGAGTGCACATGGTACATACAATAAGAGAACACAACTATACTGCATAGTAAACACAGCAGCATAAAATAAATACATAAAAGGCGATTAAAATCGCCAGTGAAAGTAGGAACAAACGTGTAAATAAAGCGCTGATACAGGCAAAAACCTAAAAATAGACAAATACATAAAAGCGCCGGTAAAAGTAAATATAAACGTGTAGATTTATATTAGTTGATCTTCTCTGCTGCATTGGGTAGTCAGCTGATCTTCCCTGCTTCATTGGATAGTCAGCTGATCTTCCCTGCTTCATTGGATAGTCAGCTGATCTTCCCTGCTGCATTAGGTAGTCAGCTGATCTTCCCTGCTGCATTGGGAAGGGGTGGCGCTAGCTTCAACTAAATTGACCTTGGCGTGATCACTGCATCAGTGGTAAGATTACATTTACGTTCATTTTTATTTCTTGCAAGAAGCAACATTGTTTCCACCAGCTAGGTAAATTTACACACAAAAAAAGGAAAATGATGGCATATATAAAATATTCGCCAAATGTTTGATGATATAAGAAATTAAAGGCAGCTTCCCGTCTTGTTTGATCACGAAATTTGATCCGTTTTATACGTGGTATACTGACAGAGCAGTTACGTTTTATTTTCCCGATGAAACATTGCAAACATATACCTAGTATATAGCATGCATAATGTAGACGATTTTAATCAGGCACGTAGCCAGGATTTCCCCAGGGGCGGGCTCGTTAGTGGCTGGTGGATCCAATTTCGCTCCGTTTCGTCATCGAAAAGTTGTTGACCGGGTGTGTGTGTGTGTGTGACGTCAGGTCGTCAACGCGAAGAGTCGTTGAGCGTGTGTGTGTGTGTGTGGGTTTGTGGGGGGTGGCGTCAGGTCGTCAGCAGCATGACATTTTATCTAGTGTATACTGATGGGTTGCTCAGGGGGAGGGGCATGGACCCAGTAGCCCCCGCCCCCCCCCCCCCCCCCCCTTAGCTAAGTCCCTGATTATAATGCATAATTATCCCTTTGACTTGTGTTGTCAGTTACAATGGCTTAACGTGTTCATTACAATGGCTTAACGTGGTCAGTTACAATGACTTAACGTGTTCATTACCACTAAGGCGCTGTAGTTACCAGTAAGGCGCCTGATGAACGAGCGAGCGCGAACGAGATGTATGGGGAATTCCAACTCGATCGGGCAAATAGTTTGAGATACAAAAAAGGTGAGCACGTGCGCACGTGAATAGACACCCCACCCCTGACTTGTGGGAAAGTGGGGGCTGAGAGGTCCCTAACTACACGCCAAATTTGAACACAATCGGCCCAGCCGTTCCTGAGAAATCGAATAGGAGTGTGCACGTGCGCACGTGCAGTCACCCACCCCTGACTTGTGGGAAAGTGGCGGCTGAGGGTCCCTAACCACACACCAAATTTGCGCATAATATGCCCAGCTGTTGCGCAGTTTTTGCGATAAAACACTTTTCAACACCCCTCACGCGGCACGCACCATGCGCAGTGGTAGCACTCACATGAGTCGGCACTGGTCTCAAACAGGGTAGGTGCAATGGGGCTGCTCAACAAAGAAGCCCGCTTGTCAATCGGACGTGTGGTTGCAGAGATATGAGCTTCTCAAAAGCGTCGCCACGGGTTGGGCCGGGTCGGGTTGACCCGGGTTGGGCAGCTCATATTCAGATTTTTCCCATACACCACGGAAGGACGAGCGAGCGCGAAGCGCTCGCTCTTAATCACTGAACACATAACCAGCTTGAAAGGGACTGTCCCACCTTTGTGAAAGTTGTCAAATCACACTTAATTGTATGTCTACATGTCAGGCGAGGTCAGCTGAACATGTTCGTGAACTTTTTTCCGAAAAAAATTTTTTATCTTGGAAGATATTCAACTTTTAGTTTTAAGCGAAAAGTTGGGTTGGTGACGTCACATGATTATTTAAATAGCAGGGAAATCCTTTGTGCTGCCAAATATATGGCACAATTTTTTTCGACATCTATTGCGCAGAAAAAAAACGAACCAGCCGTTGTCTAGATTGGCTTAGATTGCGAACCACCCGGGGATCGAGAAATGAAAGTCGAAAATATTCCAAGGCTGACCTTAAAACAAGTCGACTACCATTACCAGTTGTGTAAAGAGACGACGCTGTCGGTTTCGAGTCCCTATTCAAATACACATGGGCCTTATGTTTTGCAGATGTCAAAATCAAACTCGAATATGTTTTGTATTAGATCATTGTGGTTGTTTTAACTGCTACCATACTTAATTGCAATCCCTAGCCATAAAAATGGCTATCTCAACTTAAATATAATGTTAAGGTGGGATAGTCCCTTTAAATTTCGCATCCTTTATCTGAATATGTTCCAGAACAAAAATGCATCAAAATGTCAGCCTGGACCGAATGCCCCCTCGGATCCGCCCTTGACCACCCCCAGTGATTTTTGGAAATCCACGCCCCTGAAAACCGCCAAAACTGTCATGAAAGAAGACTTCGTGCCAATGGCTGGCTAAGAAAGCATTGGTGGCTTTAGCGATCCGGTAGAACATCCCGAATTCGACAGTTCCGACTCGAGCTTGAGGCACGGCGAACAGGATGAAGGTGCGGGTCAATCGAGGCGGCACGGTCAGGGGCAAAAGGTTAGAGCAGAACCTAAAGAGCAGAACCTGAGAGCCCACTTTCCCCAGCAGAATGTTCCTCTGAAAGAGCATGCCAAGTTGCACTTTGCGTTGTGCTAAAGATGGAATTTGTACATAGAGCAGAAGGCTACCATAAGAAAGAGAATTCGTTTGTCCGGAGGAAGTATGAGCTAGCGGCCAAATGAGAAACTTGTGCTGCACTCGATCGCCCCGCTCCGTGTGGGAGTTGTCCGCCCCGCCCAGACCAAGCTACAGTATTAAAAAATATAAAAACGTGTGTGCCTTATCAAATAATGTGTAAAGCTATTCTTATTCGGTTCAGCGCAGCATTACGATCCATTTTTAATTTGTATTTGGGATTAGACCGAGACACTAATCGGCCGTCTGCAGAGTCCGGTATGAACTGTGCACAGTGTGACTCACAGGCGGTGGTGACGGCCGGGTCGGCAGTCGGAAGGTCGCCGATGTGTTTCCACTTCCTCCAGCCGGCGTCGGGCGGGTCGAGCAGTAGGAAGTTGTCCGGGTTCAGCGGCTGGCCCTGCTGCACCAAGTTGGTGTACTCGGAGAGCGCCAGCACCGAGCGTAGCTGGACGCCCAGCAGGCAGCAGAGCGCGGCCAGCGCCGGCGGAAGGGCAGCCATCGTGACGGATGGTTAGGTACGCCCGCCGTCCGGGGTCGCCTCACCCAGCCGAGTGGTCAGCTGCCCCGACACCCCACGTCCCGGCGGCCCGGCGGCCCTGGCGACGCCACGGCCACCGCTGTATATACCGGTAACCGCAACAGACCGTCCGCCTGTATCAATTATATACCGCTTGAGGGCGTGAAATGATTAGCAACTGCGACAGAAACGCTGAGTAGAGGGAAATGTTTTGACGCTTGGGTTCGGTTTCAGAAATATGCATATATTTGCATTTTAAGTTTTTGTATGGCTTCGCAGTGCATTTCAGCAGATTGTTTTTCAATCAGTAGTGCCTGCAGTCCCACGTCATTGACTGGGGCAGAGCCGGGTGAATCAAAGCAACAGTGGGTCTCCGACCAAATGTTGTTATGACAAATGTTAACTTGAGAGCGTTCTTCAAAGCCTCCATACTTGCGGTAACATATAACATACATATTATACATACATGCAAGTCAGCACACAATATAAATATCGCACCGGCCTATGTGCTATCACCATCTACGTGCTGCTCGAAGAACAGCACGTAGACTTCGTTGCTGACGACAGTCCGCTGCGACACCGGGCGTACTCTGCTGTCGTTGTACTCGTGCCATCGGCCCGAGTAGGGATGCCCGCAGTAGGCGGTGTAGTGGCCCGAGTACAGGGAGCCAGAGTGGTTCGCCACCCCGTACAAGTTGTACCTGCAGGTGGCCTGAGCATCTGAATAGGGTGAGAGATCGAGGACAGGCGCGCAAACAGGATTTTCGTAAGGGGGATGGGGGCACGACCTCAATGGGGGCCCGTCGAAACACGAGGGGGCCACACCATTACGGACCCAATAAGTACCCCTGTACATATTATGCGATATTGAGAGGTAGTCGGCAGCGCACAAGAAACAAAGCCAGTAGGGTAATGTTCCTATATCCGAACTTCAGCGTAGGAGGCAGCGATTATGCATGCCTTACGTAAGCAGTGAATGGCATTGATCATGATAGAGCTTCACAAACACCCGTCACGGTGCCAAGCACCGTGCTGTTAAAACCACCGTCCTACGTTGCCAGACAATGTGTTTGACAGCTTCACAATGTTTGTGAAGCTCTGCTACCGAACAGGGCCATATTTCCTCGAGTACAACTGTGTAGATATTTGCCGTGCGTTCAGTATCTGGAAAATGTTGGATAATTGTCCGGGATCATGGGGAAAATTTCAGGATCACGTTCGGTATCTGGAAAATGGAAAATCATCCACGATAATTTTCCGTCGCGGGCGAGAATCGTGGGAAATGTCAGGAACAGGGTCGCTTGGATATTACCCCTTCGTCGTAGTCAGCTAACTGCCGCTGCGTTCACCGGCGGCCATTTGCTGTCTGTAAACACGCGCACGGCCGGCGCGTTGATTTCCGCCCTCCTTCGGTTTTCCATGAATACCCGGAAACACGGCGGCGCGCAGCGCCGCCAAATTTGGCACAGCGGTTTGGGAACCAATTACTCACATTGTCTGAATTGTTTTACCTCGGGTCATCTCAGGTCAGGTCACCAGGCCAGGTCACGTGACCCCACCTCTAAAACATTTGCTTTCATACCACAGCCACAGTTTTTAGCCGATCGGTTTAAAACTTACAGGACTTCATACGGCCATAGATACCTACAATTCGTTCATCTCGGTTTTTCTTTATATCGGTGACCTAAGGTCGGGTCAATTTCGTGACCTCCACATTATAAGTCAATGGGGAAATAATAAAATGCTTCCTTTTTCGAGGGTGCGTATTGATGCAGCCCAATTCCTTCTGGATCATGTTATCATAGGCCATTCATTATGACCCATGTGCAATGTGTGTTCAGTGACCCTTACAGGGTCAGCCGAGGTCATCCGAGGTCATCAACACTTTTTTTGTCTTTAACTCTCGACAGAATGAAGATAGAGAAGTGAAACCGGTACGTGACATACAAAATGTGTCTCTTGGGAGACGTGTCTCATCGTGTAAATTGGGAGACATGTCTCATCGAGACACGTCTCCCAATATGCAACATGACCTACTTGGGTCACCACTTGACCTTGACCTGAGGTCAAATTTATATGGTGTTCTAACCTGGTCAACATGAAAATTATTCGAAGCGCCTTGACAAGGCAAACACGATGGCGTAAAAATTATTTCCCTATCTTTATTAGGTAAAATGTTATTTGCAAAAAAAAACAGCTTTGCCAAAAAAATAGCCCTTGTGACCTTTGATGACCTCTGGAGCCTAAAGGATTGGCCTTAGATACAATTTTAGGACACATTAGCGATTTATTTTTTCAAGAGCTTCCCATTGCTTTTTCCGGTTGTGTTCTTAGCTATCATAGTTCCTGAGATATCTGGGGGTTTCTGGAGCGAAGTAGCAAAACTGGAAAATCTGACCTTTGATGACCTCTGGTGACCTCAATATTGTCCTGACAGAAAACAAACCGATATACTTTCGGTAGAGCTTGTCTCGAGCTATCTAACTCCATTTTTTCTTGTCGTTATGTTGCGTGGTTTTCTTTCCAATATCTTAGGGGGCTGAAATCACCCCCTCCCCGCCCGTTCGTGGTTGGCGCAGAGTGCAGACTCCCGGCCGTGCGCGAAATTAACTTGAGCTTTTGCACATGCTGTGTTCTCAAAGTAGTTCCTGTTGCCTTTAAGGTTGACTATACCATTTTAACGGCTGAGTTGAATAAAATACGTGTTTTACAGCGCACGCAAAACAACTGAGGAATAATATATCTCGTAGTGCCTGTGCAAGGAGCATGAATATATTTTAAAATGTTTGTAATCGACCTTGTCCTTGAATGTACCATAGTAAGAAATTAAACTTTGTTTTATATTTGCATTCGGGCACAGCGCTTCATCAGATGTATTGCAATCGAAATGACACAATAATAGACCATTAGCACAGCTCGTGAAAATCAGAGACTACATCCTCCACCCAGCCCAGCTGAAAACCTACCAGATACATAAATCAATAAATAAATCAATAAAGACGAACATTTTGTAGATCAATAACACGAAATTACACTCCTAAGATCACGCTCTATGATAGCATGTTAAGTATTGTTCTTAGCAAATACCTATATAAATAAATAAAGACGAACAATTTGTTAAAACAGTCACCCGAAATCGCAATCCCATCCTGTTATGACACGCCACGATGACATATACTGTTCTAAGCAAATACCTATATAGATAACGACGAACAAATTTGAAATAAATCATACAAAAAAAGGAAGGCGTTTCTATCCCGAAATAATGCACCACGATGACATATTTTCGTTCAAGCTCGGTTTTTTGGTTCTGATACACAGAGATTCAGCAATTTTCCTATCTGTGTGGTCTTTCGTTTTCATCAAAACTTTAACCTCCAAAGGAGGATAAGCAAGTTTGTCTGCCTTAGGGATTCCTTTGTAACATGACTCAAAATGACCACCTATCGGAGTTAGACTGGTCTCATTTACCGCGAACCTCAAGTGTTCATTGTAACGAAGACGTAGAGGTCTTTTAGATTCCCCAATATAAGGAGCCCACACAGCCTGCAAGTCAGCTCATATACGACATTTTGATCTGTACATCTACCCTTTTTGATCATTTTACAAGTGTTGCAAGTCCTGTTGCCTGAAAGGCATGACGGGTCCGTGAGTGAAGAATGAACTAATTTGCGTTTTAGCGTATCCAGTGTGTACGAGGCTACGTAAACGTTCAGACCGGAGTTCTGTGCCATCCGCTTCACCTTACATACAACAGTTTCATCCACATAAGGCAACAAAGGACACCAGTAGCTTCACGATCCGACCGGCCCGCACCCCGCTCCCCACCTCTCACACTCGCCTCGCGCTCAGCTCCACCCCTCCTCTCCCCCGTGCCCCCGCGGCCCCCTGTCGACCTCTTCACCTGTCTCTGAATACTCCTCAGAATATGTGCCGGATAGCCATTCTTTGAAAAAAGATCCAATATCTTACCTAAGCTTCTCTTCTTCGCGTCTTCGTCTGAAGACAGCCTAATGGCTTTCCTATATTGAGATCGAAGGGTATTCAGCTTAGTGTGCTTAGGGTGAGCTGAACGATAGTACAAAATGATGCCTGCATTGCTCGGTTTGACGTACAGTTCAGACTGATACAAGCACTTCCCTTCCTTGCTAGGTACAAAGCGATCAGAGTATCAAGCATTGCAACCGAACTTTCGCCCTCCCCAGACATTTCACACGTAAACTGAATTATGTCGTCAATCCCGTTTAGGTAAACGACGAAGTCGTTTAGAGCATCTTTGCCATGCAGCCAGACACCAGCGTAATCATCTATAAATCTGGCGAAAAATCCGGTTTTAGACCTGCCCTGTCTAACGCTAGTGTCTCAAAGCGATCCAGATATAGGATAGCCACAGCTGGTGCGATAGGATTCCCCATATCTACGCCCTCTTTTTGCATGTAAAACTGATGTCCAAACTTAAAGACGTTGTTTTCCAGGCAGTGCTGCAGTAGGTCACATATATCATCGATGCATAGCTCTGCTGTGTCTATCCTATCCTCGTATCTTATCAGAGCTTCGCACACCGCCTCTATTGCCTCGTCCACTGGGATACTTCCGTATAAATTCACAACATCTATGCTGAATATGTTGAGTTGGCAGGTTTAGATGCATGTGAGGCCTGGAATGTTTTCAAAGCTAGATTAAGCCAAATTCAGAATCGGCATATACCCCTCAGGCACAAACGTAACAGAACCAAGGGCAAACCAGTTTGGCTTACCCCAGAAGTAAGGAGTGCTATACAAGCTAAAAGAAGTGCATTTGGCATTTTGAAGGGATCTTTACTAGATATAAATCAAAAAGCCTACCAGAATGCAAGAAATTCAGTTAAGAAAAAGGTCAGAGCAGCTAAAAGGGCAAAGGAACTTGATTTAGCTAGACATTGTAATGCAGATAGTAAGAAGTTCTTCAGTTTTTATAAGTACAGTACAGTTTCCAAAAATATAGGTCCATTTAAGGTAGATGATGCGTTAGTTAGCAAGGGCAGTGAAATGGTTGAAGTGCTTAATGATCAGTTTTAATCTGTCTTTACTATCGAGGACCAGAGTAGTATTGCAGCACTTCAGCCTGAGCCAGAGACAGAGGAGACTATAGGAGAGCTAGGTGGCATAAGTAGTGAACTTGTTCTAGAATATCTAAAGAAAGTAAGGCCTAACAAGGCAGAAGGACCTGATGAAATCAATGCTAGACTTTTAAGAGAATCTGAAAGGGAGTTGTCGGTTCCATTAGCCATAATATTTTATAAATCACTCGCAGATAGTAAAATTCCACTTTATTGGAAAAGAGCAAATGTTGTTCCTATTCATAAAAAGGGAGATAGAAGTAAAGAGAAAAACTATAGACCGGTTAGTCTGACCTCATTAGTCTGCAAGGTGCTTGAATCAATCATCAAAGATAAGATTGTTGAATTCTTGGAGCAAAATGAACTCATCAAGGATACACAGCATGGCTTTAGGAAGGGCCTTTCTTGTTTAACTAATCTTCTGGAGTTTGTGGATGTTGCAACAGATAGCTTTGATCAGGGTAAACAGCTAGATGTAGCTTTTCTTGATTTCAGTAAAGCATTTGACAAAGTCCCCCATACAAGACTGGGGTTGCAACTTAAAATTAATGGGATCAGGGGCAAGATTCTGGATTGGATAGAAACGTGGCTTCAGGACGCCAGCAAAGGGTTATATTGAATGGGTGCCAATCACAATGGAAGGAGGTGCTCAGTGGGGTTCCACAGGGCTCAGTCCTGGGCCCATTGCTTTTTATAATATTTGTGAATGCAATTGAGAACAGTATAGACAGCGAAGTCTTGAAATTTGCAGACGATCTAAAAGTTGTCAGGATTATTAGAGGAAAACATGATCAGGATGTTTTTCAATCAGATCTGGACAAGCTAGTTGAGTGGTCTGAAGCATGGCAGATGAAATTCAATTTGAGTAAATGTAAGATTATGCACGCTGGACGGGTTAGCAGTAAACATAGGTATGAAATGGGTGGGCAGAAAATGGAGCAGATTGAAAAGTAAAGAGATTTAGGTGTCGTGGTAAACAATAGACTATCAGCGTCAGACCAGGTTGTAGAAGCTAGGAAAAAGGCACTTAGAATGCTAGGGGCCATGAACAGAAATGTTTCCTACAAGAGTGAAAAGGTAATAACAAAACTGTATTGTGCATACGTTAGACCACATTTGGAGTATTGTGTACAAGCCTGGTCTCCAACATATGAGAAAGATTGCTGGTTGTTAGAAAGAGTTAAAAAAAGCAACACAAATGGTTAATTGTCTTGGTAGCTTACCTTATGAAGATAGATTAAAGAAATTGGGTATGTTTTCACTTAGATATAGAAGGCTAATAGGAGATCTAATTGAAGTCTTCAAATTTGTAAATGGTCAGCATTCTGGAAAAGGGAATTAAAGGGAAATGTTTGAGTTCAATAGGGAAAATCGAGGTAGAGGTCATCAGCATAAACTCATTATGAAACAAAGTAGGACTAGGCTACGACAGTCATTTTTCAGTAGAAGGGTTGTAGGACATTGGAATATGCTACCAGGGTTGTCGCTGATGCAGTGACACTTGCTTCCTTCAAAATTAGATTAGATAAATACTTTACAGAGAAGGGATTAGTTCATAAATTCTCGTGGGATTAGCCTTCTTTTATGCAGGTAGAGTAAGGTGATTTGAAGGGGCGAGACTGGTGGAGGGGGGGGGGTGCAACCTCGGATGGGCTCAAGAGGCCCTTTGTTGCACTTTTCTTTTATGTCTTTTATGTCTTTATGAATAAGATGGCATTGGCTGGTACAGAGCGCTCACCCCAAAATCGTTGCAGTCTTTGAAGGAAATCATCAGTTTCTACCAGATGCAGAGGGACGAACTGAAGAACTTATTGCAGGATTTTGTCCAGCATCCATGACGTCTTCTCTGTTGGACCTCCGCACGTGGCTATCACGGGCCTGGGTGGGACGTGGGGTTTTATGATCTTTTGGTAGACCATAGAATATAATTCGGGCTGTGCCCGAATGCAAATGTAAAACAAAGTTGAATTTCTTACTTTGGTACAGTCAAGAAAGTCGATTACAAAACATTTTAAAGATTCATAATATTCTTGCAGATACATAACACTCCTGCACGGAGCGATAATTTTTCAATGGAAAATTATCCCCGACAGAGTAGATATCTACTCGGTCGGGGATAATCTTCCATTTCGGCATATTCCGGCATATGCCGAAAGCGCGAAAGGAAAATTATCGGCGATAATCATCCAGCGGAGAGTATCCAAAGGAAAAAATTGTATAGATACCGAGTACGCACCCTTGCATGGATTCACGGATGCACATTGGTGCATTACGTCACGGGCCGCGGACAATCGTGGTGTGCTAAGATGAAAATATAAAATAAAAACTCACTTTTCATTTGTGAAAAACTACATCCGAATTTTCTTCTGATAAAAAAATACAACCGGACAGGGGCCCAGCTGGCTGGGGCCCCAGGGCCCCAGCCTCAGAGGGGCTCCGCATTTCATAAGTGATGGGGACGGGCAGGAGCGGAGGAAGAGGGAGGGAGAGGGACAATGGGAGCAGCTCCCCCACTCAAGATGTTTGGGGGGGGCAAACATATGGTTTTGCCCCCCCCCCCCCCTCTCCATAAATTTGTAAGAGGGGCTCTCCAAGAAGTTAGTTCGATTTGTTTCCCCTTTTGAGCGAAAAAATGACCTGAGGTTCCTGAGGTACCCCAAGCCAGCCTGAGGGGCCCTTTAAGGCCGACAGAAGGCCCTCGGTCGGCCTAAGGGGGCCTTCGGTAGGCCTGAGGGGGCCTCGGAAGGCCTGAGACTTCAACATAGGGCTGCCCGTCGTTGTGTTGCGACCATTTAGAGAACCTGCGAAATAGAGTGACCTAAATCCGAGGAGATACCATTTCGTGCCATGATTTTTTGTTTGTTTTGGGGGGCTTTGGCTGAGGGGCCCCTAGGTTTCCTTACCCCATCCGAAAATACGTTCCGCCACCACTGGGCTTGGACCAGTGTGTCTCCCTTGTGTGCGCCTCTGGTATGAGGACGACGTGTCTTATTTTATATATTTATCTTTTTTCTCCTTAGAGCTTCGACCCGTTACACATTTTCGCGATAACTTCGCTTTCTATATTTTCGCGGTGGGCCCCTTCATATGAAAACTTCACTTTTGATTTGTAAAAAATACATCCGGATTTTTGTTCTTTTTATTAAAAATATAACCGGGCAGGGTCCCACCTAGTCGCCTCATAGGGGCCCCGCATTTCGTAAAGGGACACAGGCCCGTGTGCCAAACAGGAGTTCAAAGTATCTGTATTGGATTTTCGAAATTTTAAGTTTTTGACCCTCAAAATAAAATAACACTTTTTTTTGTATTTCCACAAAATGTGCCAAGCAAAAATGACAACCAAACAGGGGCGCCACGAGGCCGCCTCAGAGGGGCCCCGCATTTCGTAAGAGTGAAACGTGCCCGTGTGCCCCCCCCCCCCCCTTGTGTGCGCCTCTAATCGAGGCCACTGAGGGGGAAGTCGACGGTGCAGTTGAGCTTGTCCCGGTAACGCTCCATCATCGGTGAGAACCGCTTCAGGTGCATCACAAGGATGCACGGAAACTTCTGTACAGGGTGTCCCAGAATTACCCGAACATTGCTCTTTGACGTCTAAAACAAAGGAGAAGACAATGACACCTTTTGTCTTTATTTACCAACATAGCCACGTTTAGCAGCAATGCAGTGACGCATTCGGTTTGGCATATCGGCAGCTAAACTCGCCAGCACATCCGGAGAAATGCAGCTAAGCTCGCCAGCACATCCGGAGAAATGCAGCTAAACTCGCCAGCACATCCGGAGAAATGCAGCTAAACTTGCCAGCACATCCGGAGAAATGCAGCTAAACTCGCCAGCACATCCGGAGAAATGCAGCTAAGCTCGCCAGCACATCCGGAGAAATGCAGCTAAACTCGCCAGCACATCCGGAGAAATGCAGCTAAACTCGCCAGCACATCCGGAGAAATGCAGCTAAACTCGCCAGCACATCCGGATAAATGCAGCTAAGCTCGCCAGCACATCCGGAGAAATTCAGCTAAACTCGCCAGCACATCCGGAGAAATGCAGCTAAACTCGCCAGCACATCCGGAGAAATGCAGCTAAACTCGCCAGCACATCCGGAGAAATGCAGCTAAACTCGCCAGCACATCCGGAGAAATGCAGCTAAACTCGCCAGCACATCCGGAGAAATGCGCTAAACTCGCCAGCACATCCAGAGAAATGCTAGCTAAACTCGCCAGCACATCCGGAGAAATGCTAGCCCACGCCCGCTTCAGCTGTGGGATAAGTCCACTGATGCTGGTGGCAGGTTTCTCTTGATCAATATTTTGTTGTATGATGCTCCCGAGATTTTTAATTGGATTCAAGTCCGGACTATTTCCAGGCCATGTGCCTTTCTCCCAAAATCCAGGACAATTATGTATGCACCACTGTTGAGTTGCTTGGGACGTGTGAGGGGGCCCACTGTCTTTCATGAAGATGGCTCGATCCTGATCTTCCACCAACTTTCTCTCCAAAACCGACCCGTCTGTCGCCGTCCGTTTCAAGGCATCAAGTCCTTCTTTTGCCAGAATTTTCTCGCGGTAGTATTCTCCATTTATGGTATTCTTTTAGGGAACCACGTACATCTCAGAAAGAGCACAATGGCTCATCATTCCCACACTTGCACTTTGTGTGGGTGCCTGACCGTTTCAACTGCGGGAACGTCGGCACCGTCTGACGCCCACACACGGTCGTTTTGCCGATTAGGGGGGGGAGACTCATCGGACCACATTACGCGACTCCAGTCGTTTTCAGTCCAATTTTTGTGGTCTCTGGCGAAGTTGAGGCGGTGCGTGCGCTCTTTCTCGGTCAATTTCGGCCTTGTTTGCAGCTTGAAGGCCTGCAATTATATAATTCCCACTAGGGAAATTGTTATTAGCATTCGAGGGCTCCGTTGGGGACAGAAGCGGCGGACCTGAGCCCCGCGGGAAGGGGGGCGGAGGGAGGGACGAGTGAGTCACCCACCAGCTGACTCTAGTTCCGAGCGCCGCCGCTGGGCGTCGGGTCAATATATTCAAATCGGGACATCCCCGCAGCACGCACGCTGCGCAAGCTTTTAGCCTCGTTACCCCACCACCCCAACACCACGCCTACCCCATGACCATTACACGTCTCCTCCTGCCAGCCGTCTTTCAGCTGCTGTCTTTCAGCTGTACAAGGACGGGAGCGGCACGCAAGCAGGAGTGGAGACCGCCGCACGCCAAAACAGTATGTAGCAGAATACAACGTTTACATCATAACAGGTACGAGCACACGAATGCTAATCTAAGTTTTCGCGGAGATGGCGATGCACAGATGACTTGAATGTGCTGTAGTCAGCCCTGGTTAGGCGGTGGGCCAACTTGCGCGTGGATTGGTGGCGCTTGTTAGCCGCCATCGCGATGACTCTCTTAGCGACCAGGTGCAGGCTTGGTTTTCGGCCTCGACCGGGCTTGCTGACCAGATCGTCTCCCGCCTTTGCACGCCTCAACCACAGTTAAAGTTGGGTGCGACTGATATCCAACTGCTTGCACACACTGTTTTGAGGCTGTCCAGCCACAGTCTTTTCCTCCTCTTCTCCTCTTTCCTTGTCTTTTCCTCCACAGACTGGTCATGTCATTACATCCATAAATCAGAATTAGGGTTTCAATTATCAAATACATTTTAAATTAAGGAGTGAGAAATTCACAGTAAAACTCAGAAGAAAAAAAGTGGAAAATAGCGTTTCATGTACACAGGGACTCAATATTTTTTCCAAGCCAATCCACACATAATGGAAAGAAGAAAAAATCAAAGTATACCTATTACTTGGTAGCACTCCATTCTCAACAGAAAATAAAAATACCCTGGATTGACACAATATCATTCAAATTAACTGCGGTTTTGCCAGTTCCCACAACACACTCAAACACAAAACAAATTTGCACTAATAATGCATAAACTTATAGTATATGTTAAAAAAAGATAATGCAAAATATAAACGTTGAATCGCTGACTGTGTGTCAATCATAAAGAAAGAAAAAAGAAAGAAAAAAGTGAAACAAAGAGCCTTTTGGGCCCATCCGAGGTTGCGCCCCCCTCCACCAGTCTCGCCCCTTCAAATCACCTTACTCTACCTGCATAAAAAAGCCTAATCCCACGAGTATTTATGAATTAATCCCTTCTCTGTAAAGTATTCATCTAATATAATTTTGAAGGAAGCAAGTGTCACTGCATCAGCGACATCCCCTGGTAGCTTATTCCAATGTCCTACAACCCTTCTACTGAAAAATGACTGTCACAGCCTAGTCCTACTAACTACTTTGTTTCATGAGCTTATGCTGATGACCTCTACCTCGATTTTCCCTATTGAACTCAAACATTCCCTTTAAATATCCAGAATGCTGACCATTTACAAATTTGAAAAGATTAACAAAAGACAAGCTTCACTGATTGAACTCAACTGCAGATGGAAACTCCAGTGAATGTCCACACAATTTTTCAAATAATTACATTTCAGACATTTAAGAAATACACAACATTAGGCGCAACAGCCAGAGCATAGCAATTGACCATTTGGACATCAGTTCAAGCTAATGCAAGCAAATCAGGGTTTGTCTGGCATCCATATCAATCCATGATCCATATAGGTAACAGTTTAAGGTGTAACAATTCAGTGAAACCAGTGGCGCACGCAGGGGGGGGTCAAAGGGGTCAGCTGACCCCCCCCCCCCCCGAAATTTCTGAGGGCCCCGTATTTCTGAGGGGCCCGTTTCTGGTAGGGACCCGGTCTTGGTCAGGCCCGATCGAGGTAGGGGCCCGGTGCTGGCAAAGGCGTGGCATTGGATGATGGGGCCCGGTCCTCGCATATTCTTGACACGGGCCCGTTTCTGGTAGGGGCCCGGTCTTGGTCAGGCCTGATCGAGGCAGGGGCCTGGTGCTGGCAAAGACGTGGCATGGGGCCCGGTCAGGACGAGGGCCCAGTCACAACAGGGCCAGGTCCTCGCATATTCTTGATACGGGCCCGTTTCTGGTAGGGGCCCGGTCTTGGTCAGGCCTGATCGAGGCAGGGGCTGGCGAAGGCTTGATATGGGTCCCGGTCACAACAGGGCCCGGTCCTTGCATATTCTTGATGCGGGCCCGTTTCTGGTAGGGGCCGGTCTTGGTCAGGCCCGATCGAGGCAGGGGCCCGGTGCTGGGAAAGACGTGATATAGGGCCCGGTCAAAACGAAGGCCCGGTCACAACAGGGCCCGATGCTTGCAAATTCTTGATACGGGCGTATTTTATATTGATACGTATTTTTTACATTATCCATTGTTACTTCAGGAAATGGTTTATGGCAACTTGTGGCAACATGATGGTGGGCGCGAATGACGTAGTCGAGGCGCACTAAAACCCCAACGATGATGATGATGACACAACTACCGGGGATCGGACTGCCTAACCTGCCTAACCTGTAAAATATAATTGTTGTTGTTGTCATTTACCTGCCTAACCTGTCTAACCTGTAAAATATAATTTTTGTTGTTGTCATTTACCTCATTTCGTCAAATTTACTCTCGACAGTTGTACCGCACATCAGTAGCACACGCACCTAAAATTCGCACATCAGTAGCACACGCAGTCACCTTACACGACATTGACAAGAAAATTATAATGTATCAGGTCCCATGCTGTAGGGGGACCGCTCAAAAATAAGTGACCGAAATCCGCGAAGTTTTCTAAAAACGGGTGGGGCCGCTCACAAGGGGGCCCGCTTTTAGGGCTCTGACCCCCCCCCCCCCCCCCCAAATGGAATCCTGCGTGCGCCACTGAGTGAAACGCAGCGTATGTTATGAAGGAAATGACCAAAGTAAGAACAGATAGGTCATAGGTATTAAAATGGCCAATTTTCTAGGCATTATTTTGTAAGTGCATTACAATTTTATTCTCAAATTATATTTTCCAACATGTTAAGATCAATATTCAAGTACTGGTGAGGGTAACATTAGGTCATCTGCATTAATTCCAAACTCCGAAAATACTGAAGTGCCAAAATGTGGGGTGTTGAAGTTGTAATGTTTCAACGTTGACTTTACAACAGACGCTTGGTTTGAGCCTAGCAGCCTCGCACCCTAACTCACCAAACATCAACAATTATGATTGTACTGATACACCTCACCGAAGGAGATAAACCACAGACAAGTAGCCAACCTCCAAACGCTGAAGGGTTGTGAATCCCTCAAAAGATATAAAACATCAAAGAGTATCTCATAAAAATCCCACACATAATCTGTAACACAAACTTGAACTTAGTCTTCAAACATGCAACACCACTTCCAAAAACAAACAAAAACACAGATTCCAGAAAGGAAGAGTACCATGCTTTCTCACCTTACAACAGCAACGTTCCCTCCACCTGGTCAGAATAGTATCAATCTTGACTGGCGTTGTAACCAGCCCAAAACAGAACCCTGCCCCAGGGTCATGCCAAGCTGTGTTAGCGATGAGAGGAGCCAAGCTATTAGCTAATGCTCTTTTATCGTCACACAACTGAGAACCACGCAAGCACAAGCTCTGTCCCAATAATGGGACTTGACATTTTTGTTTAAGTTTAAAACGAGATACAGAAATCTGGCTCGCTCAACTCCGAGAGAGACCCTCGAAGATCAACAAATGCAGGGGTTGTCATCCCTGCAGCCGCCATAGGCTCACTTTATGGTTTTGCCATGCAGAAAAAGAACCACGTATGTTAATTGCCCGAAAACGGTAGCATATGTGGCTCTTTCTAGTGCGTGACGTCATCTATTTAGAAAATTTTGGCACACCGACATTTGTGGCGCGGCTTATGTTTGGCCTTTTAACATTAGCTAAGGAGCGTAACATTAACATTAACATTAACATTAGATAAGAGCTCCTTCGCTGTCAAAATAGGAGTGACTTAGGAGCAAAATGTTATATAGATAAGTTAGAAAGCTTCAATCGGTCTTTCTTTCAGGGCATGTTGTCTGTAATTCCGCTCGGTAGAATGATCTATATAGTCGTTCAAAAATTTGAGTTATTATTGATTTGTAAAGGGGTAAGGGATTCTCCGTCCAGATGACGTCACCACCCCTAAGTCGGATTCGGTCAAATCGCCGGACGACTCTACCTTCTTATAGGGTCTTCCACCATGCGTCATAAACGGCGCAATTGCGCTGGATGCACGGTATAACTGGAATGTGAATGTCCATGCTGAATGAACCAGATTTTCTACTATTTATAATAGAACTCTCAAAGTCCCAGAACAATGCGATCGACTGTCCTGACAGTCGATCTCAGACTCACTCCATTGAAAATACACAAGCACCCCAACCCGCACCCCGGGGGATCAATTGCCGAACTAGATAACTGGTATATATTTTTGTCGGCAATATGGGTGAAACTGAATTATTGAGAATCAAGAGCTGAAATGCAACTGCTAATTTAAAAATGTAAATGTACAAACATGCTGACGTGATGAATATGATGATAAAGTGAATATTACATCTGAATTGGTTATGACGATCAGTATTTCTAAGGACATGATTGCTTAGTAAATTTTCCCAGGAATGACATAGCCATAGGTAATGCTTTTTACTAGCATTTTGACTCCCGAGTACTTCATGGGAAGGAGCATTTTGTCCCCGACCTTATCCATAAAGACAGAACACTTTACCATCCCTGTGGAGCTGATTCCAAAACTTTTATTTTGTCTCACAGAATAACAGTTATTCTGTTTTTGGATAACACTTTGTCTCCATGTCTGGAAACAAAAGATCCATTTGGTCTCCGACTTTATCCATGAAGTCAGGATGTTTTTCCAGCCCTGGACTGAGGGGCAAATATTGCCCCCGGACGAACATTCGCAATAGCTAAAAACAAATACAATGACGCTATAACGTGAAACTTCGAGTACCTTCTCACACATGAACTTCACGTCTTCTGTAATATAAAAATATGTCTGTACACAGTGCATACCTGACTCGTACAGTGGGGTGGGTGTCCCAGAGTGTCCTGTATCTAACCCCAAATACAGATTTAAAATGGATTGTAACGCCGCGCCGACCCGAATAAGCGTTACAAACTATTTGATACTCGATACGCACATCCGGCAGATACAACCAGTTCACCACGACGAGCCTATTTTCTCGGAATTAGTTTGATATTACGCTCTAAAAATATGAGCTTTATGTTTATATGTAGCATAATATTTTATGTCGTGAAGGAATTGTATCGACACATTTTTGAGATAGGCCGTCTATTTGGTGGGGACGTCGCTACACACGAGTTTGGCAAAAAAAAACTTAATTTTAACGATCGTTCAAAGTCCAAGTTTGAAGAGAAATGCAATTAAGAAGTGACATAGAATAGTAAATTTAAAGGGCTACAAATGGCTATCTTGGGATTTATGTAATGCCCCCCCCCCACCCCCCAAAAAAAAGATTCTTGAAAGAAAAATCGAAATATTAACACAATGAATATTTTCAAAAGCCTTCACAAATCGGGATAGATGTTGGAGAACCATTTTTGGGAGATGTCTAAACCAAATTTTAAAATAATATTGCCATTTTGTACCGACTTATGGCTCAAGTTTGTGTAACTCATGACGTCATCTTGGTCGTAACTGCGTCGTTTTGTACTGGCGAGATAGATATACATTAACAGGCACCACTGTATTTCTGAGGCAAAACTAGTCCAGGAACATGCCCATTTTATTTGTATTGATCAATTTCAAATTTTGACATTTTGTCACCCGACCTTGACCTGAACTTGACATTAAGTTCACATGCCCTTACATGAGGTCAAGTGGTAAAAAATGACTATCCTCTATCGAATTATACGTATAAAATAATCCATAAAACATGTGTCGCAGGACTTACGTATATATCATAATCCAATATATCCAATATATCTACAAAATCCAATCGTAGATATCCAAGAGTGACATTGTGACCTTCACCTTGACCTTTGTTTACAATCTCACTTTCACTCATGCTGGGTTATATTATACCTTTGAGAGCAGCGTGTGTGATAATGGTTGCAATCCAACGCTTCGGGTGGAAGGTATGACCCATAAACTCAAATACCTCGACTTTGACTTTTGACGTGACCTTGCCCTGATATGTGGCCTTAATTTGAAAAATTTACAATTTGCGCCTTACATACGTATCATCGAGACCTTTCGATTACGGCCTTTCGCAACTGGCTACCATCATTGGTTCGGATGAACACCAGGGAGGGGGGAATATTTGCCACCCAGTCAATAGCGCTCAGTTGAGACCCCAGTCAATGGCGGATTAAGAAATGTTACAGACCAGTCTCGGACATACTACTAGTGGCGCCTCTCGCGACATGAATTGGTACTAAAAGTAGCCGCCATTGGGAAAACAATGTAAGTAACAATGTAACAATGAAGCAAACTTTTAAAAGATGCCCCGATGCCTTATTTTCGAATATGTATTTGTATATTACTTCATGCAATATCGGGGACAAACACGCAACACTCACTTCGGAAACCCAGTTTCCCTTGCTCAATGACTGCTAGGAGTATCGCTCATTATGGTGAATTACACCTCTCCAATCATGAAAAAAAGTAAAACCACGACACATGCCACGACAAATTAAATTAAAGAAAATTATTAGCTTTCCGAAAATGACTGCTGAAATAATTCAAGGAAAATTCACGTCGGAAACGCCCTTTTAACTACCAAACCCTAACTGCATTGCATCAGTGGCTAAAGACAATTTAAATTAATTAATTACATATCTATATAAAAACGTGAATGCCGCGGTATTTTAAACTTAAAGCAAATAGTTCACCTTCAACATTATTTTTAAACTGAGATAGCAGTTTTGTAGCCCGTGTTGGGAAACCCATATCTGCAAGTTTTCTCGACTGAAAAGACTCGCCAGCCGAATATGTTTGATTTGTTGGCGAAGGAATGCGGTGCTGGCGAAAAAATGTGGTGCTGGATCAGCACGGGCAGAGGCTATACCATCAGCCAATCAGCTTGTAGCTGGTGCTAGCAAGCGAACCGCCGGCCTCCGGTTGGCACATCTCTAATGCGAGTCTATCCTTACGAGACTACTTTCGAATCTGATTGGCTGAACCATTTTCTTTAATTCGCGTGACGTCAGGACTTTGACTCAGAGAGTATGCATATAGTTTTGATAAACAATAATAACTTTTGGCCTTCTGTCCTGAATCGGCGCGATATAAGGTAGTTTTTGCCAATCTAAAATGAAATTGTATTAAAAATATAATCAAGTCGTGTTTGGGAGAAGAACAAAATCAAGGTGAACTATTTCTTTTAACCAGAGAATCGTCTTTAAAAAATGGTTTTGTTAAAATAATTCGGACAATATTCACTTCGGAATGTTCCACTGGCTTTAGTAAAATTATTGATGTACATCAAGGACCTAAATAAATGTCCGCACACACATTGTGCTTGACTCATAACGAGATACGTTACTTTTTATACATGATTTCGTTTTGGGCAAAATGATACAGCGCTCGAGGCTCTGTACGTATACGCCCCACTACAATTGCTATGGTACACACTAAGGTCCCGCTTCTTTCTCTTCTAGCGTATGTTTGACGGTGAATTAAGAAACGACCATATATGCATTCAAACCGCATTACTGAGAGCTTCAAATTGATATATTGACGCATTGGCTCCCTTATCCATTAGCTGCTTTTAAGCAAAAATACTTTTTACCACCACAAAGCGCTAAAAACAGATGTTTGCTTAAAAGCAGCCAATGGATAAGGATTGCCAATGCGTCAATATATAAATTTGAAGCTCTCAGTAATGTGGTTTGAATGCATATATGGTCGTTTCTTAATTCACCGTCAAACATACGTTAGAAGAGAAAATAAGTCGGACCTTAGTGTGCACCATAGCAACTGCAGGTCCCTGTACACAGTTCACACGGTATACTTTCTCAGACAACACTGCCATTTCCATGTCTCCCAAGTCAAATGTGACGGCTGCTGAATGCTGCACCGCACAGCAGAGCAGTCATAGATGTCTTTCGAAGTTGACGCCTGTTCAATGCTGTGCCGCATAGCTCAGCAGTTTATGTGCTAGCCAATAGATGGCTCTCAAAGATGACGCCTGTTAGATGCTGTGCCGCAGAGCTCAGCAGTTCCTATTCCAGCCAATA
The DNA here is from genome assembly GCA_036785665.1 of Chirona hameri. Classification (NCBI taxonomy): domain Eukaryota; kingdom Metazoa; phylum Arthropoda; class Thecostraca; order Balanomorpha; family Balanidae; genus Chirona; species Chirona hameri. The sequence continues at coordinate 5,020 of JAXIVJ010004686.1, read as the reverse complement.
GATGGCTCTAAAAGATGACGCCTGTTAGATACTGTGCCGCATAGCTCAGCAGTTCCTATTCCAGTCAATAGATGGCTCTAAAAAATGACGCATGTTAGATACTGTGCCGCACAGCTCAGCAGTTCCTATTCCAGCCAATAGATGGCTCTCAAAGATGACGCCTGTTGGATGCTGTGCCGCACAGCTCAGCAGTTCCTATTCCAGCCAATAGATGGCTCTCAAATATGACACCTGATGGGTTCTGTACCGCAAAGCTCAGCAGTTCCTATTCCAGCCAATAGATGGCTCTCAAAGATGACGCCTGTTAGATACTGTGTCGCAGAGCTTAGCAGTTCCTATTCTAGCCAATAGATGGCTCTCAAAGATGACGCCTGTTGGATGCTGTGCCGCACAGCTCAGCAGTTCCTATTCTAGCCAATAGATGGCTCTCAAAGATGACGCCTGTTAGATGCTGTACCGCACAGCTCGGTAGTCTATTTCAGCCAATAGATGCTGAAATAGACTACCACAAGCAATCCCCGCGTTGCTAACGCAAATACCCAAGATGACGTCATGAGTTACACAAACTTGAGCCATAAGTCGGTACAAAATGGCAATATTATTTTAAAATTTGGTTTAGACATCGCCTATAAGTGGTTTTCCAACATCTATCCCCATTGTTGAATGCTTTTGAAAATCTTCATTGTGTTAATATTTGTATTTTCCTTCAAAAATCTTCTTTTTTGGGGGGAAAGGGGCAAATTTACAAAAACAAATTACAAGATAGACATTTGTAGCCCTTTAAATTTACTATTCTATGCCACTTCTTAATTGTATTTTTCTTCAAACTTGGACTTTGAACGATCGTTAAAATTAAGTTTTTTTTTGCCAAACTCGTGTGTAGCGACGTCCCCAAATTGGATATAGGCCTATTGGTCTATCTCAAGAATGTGTCGATACAATTCCTTCACGACATAAAATATTATGCTACATATAAAAATAAAGCTCATATTTTTAGAGCGTAATATCAAACTAATTCCGAGAAAATAGGCTCGTCGTGGTGAACTGGTTGTATCTGCCGGATGTGCGTATCGAGTATCAAATAGTTTGTAACGCTTATTCGGGTCGGCGCGGCGTTACAATCCATTTTAAATCTGTATTTGGGGTTAGATACAGGACACTCTGGGACACCCACCCCACTGTACGAGTCAGGTATGCACTGTGTACAGACATATTTTTATATTACATAAGACGTGAAGTTCATGTGTGAGAAGGTACTCGAAGTTTCACGTTGATAGCGTCATTGTGTTGGTTTTTAGCTATTGCGAATGTTCGTCCGGGGGCAATATTTGCCCCTCAGTCCAGGGCTGGAAAAACATCCTGACTTCATAGATAAAGTCGGAGACCAAATGGATCTTTTGTTTCCAGATATGGAGACAAAGTGTTGTCCAAAAAATAACTGTTATTCTGTGAGACAAAATAAAACGCTTTGGAATCAGCTCCTCCACAGGGGTGGTAAAGTGTTCTGGAACCTTTCGACACGCTAGTCTCAGCTGTGCATGGCTGCGGTTGACGTCGACGGGTTAAGGCGACGGTAAATTCCCCTACCCATAGCTACCTATGTTGTGTGGAATACGTCTACTAGTATTAAAGGGAAGTGTCGACCTTAACATGGCGTTTTGAGCTGAGATAGGAGAATTGTAGCTTGGATATAGAAATCACATGATCCAATGTTCGTTTTTCTCAAAACTCTACCTCAACGGCTCTAGAGCAGATTTTCGAATGTACCGCCAAGGTTTATACCAGATGGGAGGTTTATACCAGATGGACTGATGGCGTCACAACATTATAGCCCAAAGAACTTGGCTCTATTTCGCCAAACTTGGGGCCTTGGTGACTGCCGTCCGCCCCGCAGTTTTTGCCCCGCATGAGAATAGTGGTGTTCAGACTAGCATTCGCACGGTGTGTACAATAAGTTTGACCAATCAGCGATGAGCTGGCTCTATCCAGCTCAACGGTGATTGGTCAAGCTTATTGTACTCAGCACACCACGTCTTATAGAACACGGTTATATTGTATGTATTATTGTCACGGTAGATAACGGCGGCTGCGAATTCCTTGTGCATTTGTGGAAAGTAATTATTGACAAGGCCGTAATCCGTATAAGAATTCATAATTTAAGATTGAGTGAGTTCCATTGGTTTTTGAACGATGACGCTGAAATGCTGCTTGTGTGGGTCCAGGGCGAACGTTTTTAAGTGAGTATTTGTTGGCCTAGCCAAAGAGAAACAATCCTTTCCAAATCAAATACTTTATCACAGACTGATGAGTAACGTGTTCCAGTTCAGATTGGTAAACTCACCTGTTTGGCCTCCCCACCTTTGACCACTCAAAGGGGTGATGGAAATGGTATCGTGTCCTGGCAGCGAATACCTGTCCTGTCCAACCAGTTAGCAAATTTAGAACACTTAATTTTAACATTTTCAGGGATGTTCTCATTGTCTTTCATACTAAGATGACTCAAGTTTGTATTCCTTTGCGATTATCATGTTTACCAACTTCGGCAATAAAGAACCTCATTTGCCTGCTTCTGCTCCTTTCTGACATGAATTCCCCCAAATAGCACTACTGCTGATCAGAGTTTCAATTTCTGCCACAGTGCCTGACAAACTCTGCACACTTTGCATAAAAAATTGACGCGTCAATGTAATTTATTTTTTGGACCTAGTGTCAGCAACGAGACTGATGAGTAACGTGTTCCAGAGATGTGCCCCACATTCCCAAAAGCTGTCCCAATGTTGATGTGTTGGTGCCAACTCTGCCCGATGTTATCTCATTGAAACCTGCCACGTTTTGCAGACTGGTTTGTAAGGTTATCTTACATCAAGTGGACTTATGATCATTTTTGGCCATATTAAACTGATGTTGCACAAATGTGCACAAACTTTGGGACACTGCGCCCATGTTGTTATCATAGTATGTTACAGGGAATCATGTCATGATTTCTTCTGTTTTTTCAGCTTCAACCATCGCATGCCCAATTCTCCCCAGAATCAGGTCCATCATCAGGTGCAGCGGCAGGCATGTCTTCTACCTCGAAAAGAACAGCCCAACAGCCTCCTACTCATTCTGCGCCCCCTGCTGGCCGACCCAGACCTGATGTTGGCTGTTTTCTCACATTTTGGTACTGTGCTTATCGTGTGCAATATGGTGTTCATCTAGCTTTATTCAACCAGCTCATGTACCTGTGCATTGTGAGAGACTGTGTCTGTTTATTAAATAAAACCGACGCTTACCATGTGAACTGTGTTCGTGCGGCGCTGAGGATGCAACTGTATTAGCATGTTCAGTTTTCAGTTTGCAGGCGACTGATTGCTCTCAACGTCCACAAGCACAGCATTTGACCATATTTATTAAACTGAATGATACTAGCTCGACAGTTTTGCACATCACAATTACAACTATACCGACACTGGCGGCCGCAGGGGGTTGGCACGGGGGCCATGGCCTCCCTTTGGCATTCAAAGGGAGGGGCCGACGTATCTTTTGCCCCCCCCCCCCCTCTTGCTCGATGAATCGTAATCGTAAAAATTGCCTTTGCAGCAGTCATAACCCAGCTATCCACAATACAAAAACTGGAAATTTTCGCGCCGCTTCGCGGCATGACACAAGTTTCGCCATTTCTTATACAAATTTGGAAAATAGGAAAATGAATTCCATGAAATGTGTGGCAGAGGCTCTCGTATTTGGTAGTCGGTACCTAATTGCTAGCCCCAGAGCCTTGATAAAATATTATAAAATGTATTTTTTAATAAAATGTTAACTTTCAAGCGTGTTACATGTTTAGCTAGTCTGCCGAGTTCCTAAAAAGGCGATGCAACCGCAAAGATGCGGACATCGGCATCTAAAAGCTTCTCCAGCGGTGCCCAACTTACACTGGCGGATCCAGAGTGTGTGAGGGGGTCATCAGGTCCAAATGCCCCCCCCCCCCTCCCCCCCGCAGGAATCTAGGGAGCATTCAATACAAGTATGCCTCCCCCCTCCCCGCGTGTTCTCTATTTATCGTAAAATCGTAAAAATTGTCTTTGCTGCAGTCAAAATCCAGCTATCCAGAGTAATAAAACGGGAAATTTCGCGCCGCTTCGCGGCATGACACAAACTTTCGCAATTGTTTATACAAATTTGGAAAATGGGAAAATGTATTCCATTAGGTAAGTGTCTGGCAGAGGCTCTCCTTGGTGGTAATTGCTGGCACTGGCGGATCCAGGGAGCATCAAGGGCAAATACCCCCCTCCCCCTCCACAGGAATCTGAAACGGGCATTCAATACAAGTATGCCCCCGTGCATTCCCTGCACTGAACGTGAAAAACAATGATGTTAGGAGAAAACTTCATGCAAACGTATTTTTGTCTTCTCTCGAGTGATTGAATTTGAAGTTGGTGTGTATCCCTTTCTTTCAATGATAGACAAAACAGCGTACCTGATCACTGATGCAATTCAAGCAGCCCAGGGTGACACTTAACCCGCGCCCCCTTGGGTGGGGGGCAGAATCCAGCCCCCCCCCCCCCCTGGATTTTCTCAATAAGTTGAAAACTATGATAGATATCAACGTCAAACGTTCAGTACCTTATGCTCAGGGGCGCGGCCAGGGGGGGGGGCAAGGGGGCAATTGCCCCTCCCCCTTACGGGTCACAGGGGGCCCGCCGAGATTGGCCCAGATACCATTTGCATTAGCTAAATGGCTTTCAAAAAGTCACAGAGGAGCCCTCAAACCCGGCAAGAGTCACTCAGGTGCATATCAAGGGCCCTCAGAGACACTGAATGGCTTTCGAAGCCGGCCCAGGGGGCCTCTTGGGCATACCCAGGGGCCCATTGAGCCCACCGAGGGGTCAAAAAACTGTCCAGGGGCCTCTCGAGGATGTCCAGGGATCATTGAGCCCACGCAGGGGCCACAAAAATATGTCCAAGGGCCTCTAGAGCATGTCCACTTGCCCAGGAGCCAATTGAGCCCACCCACGACCCAACAAACCTACACAGTGGC
>JAXIVJ010004685.1:35000-80584 GCA_036785665.1 Chirona hameri | reverse complement strand
GTGCTGGCACTACGGCCACCTCAAGTGGACCTGCCGGGTGCGCACCGCCACCTGTGGTCGGTGCGCTGGCGAGCACGGTACCGAAGGGTGCACGCGCGCAGCACGCTGCGCCTCGTGCGACCAGGCCCACCCGGCCTGGGACCGCCGGTGTTTGGCCTGGGGCCTCGCTCGCGAGACGGAGCGCTTGAAGCGCGGCGACAGTCGGCGCCCACCGGACGCCCCGCCCTCCACCTCTCTCAGCCCAGGTCTCGCCCCCGGCGCTTGGCCGCCCCTCCCACCTCCCGGAACCTCCCCCCCACCCCACCGGCCTCCCGCCAGACCCCCCAACCGACAGACCCCCCGACCACCACCCCAGCTCCCCGAGGCATCTCTGTCGGACCTCGAAGGCGCCGTTGCCGCTGATCCACCGGCACCGCGCTCCCCAGCCCAACCAGCCGAGTCGAACACCGACTCAGGCCCCGCCTCCCCGACCTCCCCAGCACCAGCGGAGAGCCGATTCTCGGAGGACCTCCCCTCGGACGACTCTCTCATGAGAGCCGTCTCCCGGAAAGTCGCCCGCAACCCCGCCCAGTCCCCGCCCTCCCGCCCCAGCTCCCCGCCCGCCCGCCCCAGCTCCCCGCCCGCCCGCCTCTCCCCGCCATCCCTCCCCTCCCCCCACCCTCCTTCCCAGCTCCCTCGTAGCCCCTCCCCCCCAGCCCCCTGAAAGTAACCGCTACCGCCGCAATTTGAGACGGTTCAACAAGAAACAATAAATCACCTCCAACAAATACTTCATTAAGTTATTTCTGACTAACTGTTAAATCGTGCTGCTGCTGACGTGGGAGTTGTGTGTTGGCTGCCGGTGTCTTGTCGCGGGGGCCCCCTGCTGGATTGGTAGCGCGGCGAATGGTTATGGCTTGGCTGTTCGTTGCGTGGCGAAATTCGTTGCGTGGCTGATTTGGCGGGGGATTTCTGCGATGGGACGCCGATGTGCGGTCTTGCGTTGGCGGCGGCACGATTCCCTGCCAAATCAGTCGCGTCAGTCGCGCAACGAAAGGTTCCATTGGAATTCGTTGTTCATTTTTTAACGTAATGCTCCTCCCAACCCTCCTCTCCCCTCTACTCCGCTCTTGCCAAAGCCGAGTACTTGAACACCCGCCCCTGATAACAGATGCCGATGCTGCGCTGCGGTGCGGTGGGCGCTGCGCTGCGGTGCGGTGCTCACTCCACTGCGCTGCGGTGTGGTGTCCGCTGCGCTGCGGTGCAGTATGTTAAATCATGTTGCTGCCGACGTGGGGTTGCGCGTTGGCTGCCGGTGTCTTGTTGCGGGGGCCCCCTGCTGGATCTCGGCCCCGCGGCAAGGGTTTCTGGCCGTGGCTCTTCGTGGCGTGGCTGATTTGGCGGGGGATTTCTGCGATGGGACGCCGATGGCTGATGTGCGATTTTGCGTTGGCGGCGGCATGATTCCCTGCCAAACCAGATCACACGCCGATGCTGCGCCGCGGTGCGGTGGCTGCTGCGCTGCGGTGCAGTGTCCACTGCGCTGCGGTGCAGTATCCACCCTGTCAAACTTTTTTACACTGTTAGGTGATAGTTATCTTGTATTGATAGGTCCCCTCTTAGATTATCTCTACCAAACACGTTTAGCTAAACAAATATAACAGGGTTTTTTTGCCTTGCGCATTTTTGGCCCACCGCGCAGGTTTTTCCCCTTTGCTATAGATGCTGGGTTTTTTATTATTCAGGACTTTTCCCCCAGCTAAACACACCCCACAACCAGGTCTCGCCGAGGCGCCGGAGCTAGGGAGACTGGCAACAGTCTCCCGCTGTTGCAATGACGGCACCCCACGGCTCCACCAACACTGACACTGTTCAAGTGTATGTAATATAAATATGTATGTATGTGTCTCGTGTTTTACTTATTTTTGACCTTGAACGAAATACTTAACGTAATGCTAGATATTATATTTGACCTTGAACGAAATACTTAACGTAATGTTAGATATTATATTTACTTTGAACAAATAATTGTTCCGGGTACAAATAAACCGGTTAACGTAATTAGTAACGTAAAATAGCTGCCCTAGTCCCTAGTTTGCTCCGGGTCACATAAACCGGTTAACGTAGTTTTTTGCCTGGCAAATTGCCAGAGGTCATTGCCCCTCCCCGGAAAATGGCTATAGGCCGTTCCGGGAAATTTAAAAAAAAGAAAAAAAAGAGAAAAAAAAGCGGCGACCGTCACACCTCTCCCAGTGGTGAACGAACTCCTGAAATACGCCCGGCTGAGGCGTCAATCGGCTCCCCCCGCATGAGTATTGCGACACCTCGACACCCCATGCAGCGGTGACGAACACACAATGCGATGGTGGTCGGCACTGACACACCACGCAGGTGCCTGACATGGGTGTAGATAGCGAAGCATCAACAATGACATCCCATGCATGAGTAAATTTCCAAATTAACCCCTGTGGGAGGAGTTGACACCCGGGTCGTGTGTAGCGATTTTGTGAGTGTATGGAGCCGATGCCTATGTCACAACCACACCTGATCATGCCATTCACCTGACCTGAAGATGAAGAACACCACAATTAAAGGAAATCAGTCACTTTAAATAAAATGTGGTTTAATCTGAGATATCAGTTTTGAAGGCCATGGTGAGAAATCACTGTGGTGCATTGCTGACTATTTTGGCTCTTTGTTAAAGTGCCATGTGCTTGATTGTGTTTTATTTATCATGTTCATTGCATGTTTTATTGTGTTTTAAGTTTTATGTGGTGGCATGTGTTTACAGCAGAGTTACCTACTGGACCAGTGACAAACCATTTGTCAAGTGAATGACAATAGTATGGCCAGTTATGTAAACAATTATAGGATAATCATTGCATTTGTACTTAATATTTGTATAAATCATGATTGTTGCAGAAGTTCTGACTTCTGAGTCTTTAATATCTTCTTTCGAAGCACACAATGCCATAAAAACATACACCACTTGTTGAAATCTGCACCATTCCTTGCAATCTAAACTAAATATGAAGTGTATGTTTTTGAATTATATTGCTTTCGAAAATTGCTTTTTAGGGTATACCTTAACAATTCAGCCAAACGAAAGCAATATGCAACATTTTCAGCCACGGATACTACAGCTGTTGCATCATTGTCCTGTTGTGCTTCTGTGCCGATTGCTGTGTTAATACGATTATATTAACTAGCTATATAATTGTACTCACTGTTACAAGTGACTGGCATGTCTCGCCAGAAAGTGAGACCGACCATGCAGCTCATCAGCAGCAGCACGGCCGACTGCATGAGGTACTTCCTCACACTCAATATACACTGAGGAGGCCCGGGTCATCCAGCTGTTTGACAACGCCTACGACGTGCTCAACAGCGCCAGTCCCGCCGACCCGAAGTCCCTGCGCAGCGGCTACAAGACCACCAACGAGCAGGAGGCGGTGCTGGACGCAGCTATCGAAGAGCTGCTGGGCATGTGCTTCGGATCGGCTAAACATTTGTACCCATTTCAGAAGGGGATCTCGTCACCATCCGGTCCGTCCGCGGCCTCCCGGCCGACATGCGTGCTGTGTTTGGGGACAGCACGTACCTGCTGACCCGTCGCCTCACACAGGACCGGCTAGAGGGGCTTTTCGGGATAGTGTGGGGAAGGAGCGGATCAAACTCCAACACCAACCCAGTGGACGCCGTCGCCTCCCTCCGCCTCATCGCCATCCTGTTCTGTTTGAACAGCGGCGTGAGCCCACTGACAAGACCGGCGGGGGGAGGCGCAGAACAGGCGTCACCCGAGCCGAACACGGACCCAGAGGCAGTGCCGTCGGAGCTGGAGTAGCTGCGAGAGCTGCAGGAGGAGGCCGCAAATTTCGTCCCACAGTAGGTGGCCGCAGACATGCGTGCCTTCTGCGCCACACTGGCCGACACCGACCAGCCATCGACGAGCGACGATCGCAACTGTGGGCCTGAGGAGCCGGACCCGGAGATGGAGTCGCCGCTGCAGGAATACGAGAGAAGTCGTGCACCAGCCGACAGCTCCACCGCCCCGAGCATAGCAGCAGCCGGCCCAGCAGCAGGTGCGTGGGCGACGGACAGCGCTATGGCGTATGTGAGTGGCTTCGTGGCTCGTAAGGCGGGGTATCGTTCTCTTGGCGCCCCGTGTTCGCAGACCGAGGATGGGCCAGTGGAGGCTCTCTGGCTTAGGATGCGGAGTGATGGAGGGTTGACGGTCCCGACGGAGGAATTCTTTGAACGTTTCCGACAGATAGAAGAGGCGTTCTGCCTTCACCATGCGCTGGAGCCGAATCGGCTGAGCCGGAAACCGAGAGTGGTGGCCGATTTTCTGAGTGTACTGGAAGACAAGTTCCCTTCCGTACCCGCTGCTGCTAGGAGGGCCTTTGCGCGCGTTCGCACATTTATTCGCACGAAGGCGGTAAATGGTGCTCGGCGCGCAGAGGCCATGGAAAGGCGGGCGGCACGGAAGCGCAAACAGTGCGTCACGAAAGCCTAAGCATATCGGGTCTCGAGTCCAGGTACGGACTGCGGACAGTGAGTGCCGTTGTCGTGTTGTGTCGCTGCAGCTTATCGGGTCCCGAGTACGGGTACGGATAGTGTGAGTGCCGTTGTCGTGTTGTGTCGCAGCAGCTGATTGGGTCTCGAATACTGAATTTCTTCTCACATATTTCCTGTTTTGTCTTCAGCTTTGATACGGTTTGACTAATGGGAAGGACCGTTTTACATATGAAAGATGGTATGCTATTTAATAAGAGTATATCGATTGTAACACTTATAATTTGCAGTTATTGGTGATTGTTTTAAGACTTCATCATTACTAATATGGACCACAACATGCCAAGGCCCATTGTTAATATACATGAGTTTAAGAAGAAGATCAGTCCCAACATTGCGCTTGAAAATGGAAATTATATTTCATATTTCCCGTTCCTGTTATCAAATTATAACAAAGACACGGCGCCATATGTTGCCAATATTGTTGTGTCCAGATGTCCGATGTCGGAAACACAGTCATCCGACACCGCCCCCAGATGGCCGGCCGGACAGACCCGGCCGAGCACAACGCAGCAGCCGGACAGACCTTGCCGACCCCAACGCAGCAGTCGCGTCTGAGTCTCCCGCGTGAGAACCTGTCGGATACAGAGTCTCCGTTCCGTGGCGTGTTTGTCTTAGGGACTACGCAACACAACAAATATAACGTTGTTCCCAACGACTGCCAATAAAAACTTTGCCTTGCGCGGATTTGATTCCATGCTCTTGGACTACATCATAAGGTCATACTCTGGCCAATAACTCGAAAACGATTGGTTGGGCTTGTTATTTCAATTTTCAATCCCAAAAATCAAAATAGAAATGCTTTGGCTTTATTTCTATGGGTATCATTTATTAATCTGATAAGAACAGTTAAAATTGCGCTTGACAAAAAATCATCGCAACATCGCAGAGGAAATGTGATGTTAGGTACCTAATTAGCACTTGCACAATTAGCATATTTGCTAATTGTGCAAATATGCTAATAATAGATACAAAATGACCTCATCTATATTATTAAAGACAGTGTTCGTCCGTCCGTCCGTCCGATGTTCTGTCACACTTTGGCGTGCTGGTGCTCAGAGATGGTTATACTTAGAAAGCTGTTATTTTCGCAACCGTTCGGATCGTGTCGCACTTAGACATTGTATAAATTTGGTGTCAATCCGGGCCGAGGGTGGCGCGTGGCGCGTGCAAACGTCTCCCATAGGTTTAACATGGGAAACGCGAAATTCTGAAATCGCGAAAAACGGGCAAACGCCGCGCGGTTCCTCGGCCGCTGGCTCGGCAACCCAGGGTCGCAGCGACATGCGCCAAACACGCTCCGATAGAGAATAAATTGGCCTGGTGTGTCACATGTCGTTCAGAGCAAGGCTTATTTTAAGTCCAAAGTTATGACAACTTACATAAAAAAACGGCATTTTCAGTATTTAAATCGGTACTCGGAAACTGTTCAACATAGAACACTGAGACTTCACCACTTTGCAGGCGAAGGCACCTTCTTTAAATTATAATTGTAACACAAAGCTGTTTGAGTAATATTTAGGCAGACTGACAGGCGTTGTAATATTTTTGCAATATTTTTTGACCATGCTATTCTTCCCAACACCGTAAAAGATAACACGAAGACGAGTTTTCACAAAAAACAAACAATATACACCCGGATAGCGCCGTCTTTACTGACCCCTATCCACCAAAAATATTTCGCTTCTAGCTAATAGATAACATATGATGAAGACAAACGTGAATAATTCATGACTCTAATAACGCTGCCTCAGCGGTCTGCGCAGGGGGTGTCATCCCTATCTCCGTAACGTGCCCACTTCTACTTATGTCGTCACCTCAGTAGTCAATTCTGGCGCATGTCGTCTGGGGTCGGTTAAAACTGTTTTTCGCAAATAACTTTTTGACAAATATAGATACAGCAATTATTTTGATGTCATCGTGTTCGCCTCGTCAGAACACGTTGATTCATACCAATTGCATGTGGTTTAGGTCAAATCAAAAGTTCATCGAATGGGCGGGGCTTAGAGCATCAGCTAGTGACCGCCGAACCATAGGGGGACCGTGAACAAGGCCCTGACCTTTGATGACCTCTAGTGACCTCAATATTGACCTGAGCCTAAAATGATCCAAAGATTTCTATTCGCCTTGTTTTGAGCTTTCCAACGCTGTATTTTCCTTTTCGTAACCTTTTTGCTTTTCGAGCTAGACGGTATTTATTTCTCCCAAAATAGCATTAACTGCAATAGCGGAAGAGGCCGGTGCATACACATGACGTCACGCTCTGACGTCATGATCACATAGAATCGCCGGATGACTCTACCTCCTATATATGGCCTTGGGTCTGCGGGACCAGGGTGTCACCGGCCCGTAGTTCAGCCGGCAGCCGGCAGGGGCGCTGATAGACTGCCATCGCTGAGTTCAACAATGAACGCATGACTGGCGGGACGTGGAACCTCCGTCTGGGAGATTTTATTGAAGCCGGATGACATATTTCCGGCAATTAAGCGGCTAAACTGTGCAGATACTGTGGACGGCATGGGACTTGGGAGCAAAACGAGTAACAGAACGAAAATCGTTTTGCTCAGTACGTGTCAAGTTGTATGCAGTAATGTGCCCGTAGTTGTGTTTATGTCTTATGTTTGCCATGCAGTTCTGTCCAAATCACTTTCATAACATATAAATCGGACCGAGAAATGGGCAGCACACGAAATGGCTGGCTATATAAATTAGCTGGCTATATAAATCAATGGTTTTATTAAAATAAATACCTAAATCGGACCGGTTAGTGTGCATCGAACGTATTGGCTGGCTATATACATTAGCTCGCTATATAAATCAATGGTTATATAAATAAATGGCCATATAAATTTTAGGCCATCTAGTATTGTTTTAAAATAAGATTTCCTGATTCTTATAATTTAGTTATACCAAATAAAAGAGGCGCAAAACACCGCATGTTAAGATAAAACTCTGTGTGCAGCCACGTTTACGATAAAACTATTGGCATCCACGGGATTCGATCCCACGACCTTCGACTATATCGTTGAGATGGTGTCACACTTTGGTTAATAACTCGAAAACCGTTGATTGGGCTTGACACTTTGACCCCAAAAATCGAAATAAAAATGTTACCGCTTTCTGTCTGTGGGTTTGATATATGAATTTGAGGTGAAGAACAGTTCGAAAATCGAGCTGGAAAAGTAGCAATTTAGCATGGGCTAGTAGTGAAAGTCACGCCCATGCTACCATATGACTTTGGACCCCCGTATGAGGATACCGTAGGTCCATCAAATCAATTTTGTTTTTGGTATGCCGTATGGTGCGTTCTGATAGAGGTGGTACCACAGCGCGTAGCAGTTGGCAAACGCGAACGTCGAAATGAACACAAAACCTTGCTAAAATGACTCTTGATAAACAAAAATGGCTGTATTATTCTAAGCATGTATATATACGCTGAAGCATGCAGCGCTCAGGACGCACTCCCTTTCGGCGGATTTGGAAAGCAGATCATGCACAATTTAATACAACCTAATTTTTATGTTGGCATGCATTGCGGCCTGGCAATTTTCCTGGAGGACTAAAATGACTGTGTTACTACCACGTGTGCTCCCTTACCGTTTCATATTTCAAACCTGCTTTAGCTTTACCAGAGCGCGCTCGCTCGGTCATCGCCCAAAAAGGCGTTTTACTGGTCTATACGGTGAGCCAATACTCTACCGCAAGTCTGCCTGATTTGCGGCGCCGCGTGCCTGCCTGCTGGTAGGTGCCCTCCGGCGGCAGCTATCGGTGTCCTGCCGGGCCGTCCCTCCGGTGCCTGCCTGCTGGTAGGTGCCCTCCGGCGGCAGCTATCGGTGTCCTGCCGGGCCGTCCCTCCGGTGCCTGCCTGCTGGTAGGTGCCCTCAGGCGGCAGCTATCGGTGTCCTGCCGGGCCGTCCCTCCGGTGCCTGCCTGCTGGTAGGTGCCCTCAGGCGGCAGCTATCGGTGTCCTGCCGGGCCGTCCCTCCGGTGCCTGCCTGCTGGTAGGTGCCCTCCGGCGGCAGCTATCGGTGTCCTGCCGGGCCGTCCCTCCGGTGCCTGCCTGCTGGTAGGTGCCCTCCGGCGGCAGCTATCGGTGTCCTGCCGGGCCGTCCCTCCGGTGCCTGCCTGCTGGTAGGTGCCCTCCGGCGGCAGCTATCGGTGTCCTGCCGGGCCGTCCCTCCGGTGCCTGCCTGCTGGTAGGTGCCCTCAGGCGGCAGCTATCGGTGTCCTGCCGGGCCGTCCCTCCGGTGCCTGCCTGCTGGTAGGTGCCCTCAGGCGGCAGCTATCGGTGTCCTGCCGGGCCGTCCCTCCGGTGCCTGCCTGCTGGTAGGTGCCCTCAGGCGGCAGCTATCGGTGTCCTGCCGGGCCGTCCCTCCGGTGCCTGCCTGCTGGTAGGTGCCCTCAGGCGGCAGCTATCGGTGTCCTGCCGGGCCGTCCCTCCGGTGCCTGCCTGCTGGTAGGTGCCCTCAGGCGGCAGCTATCGGTGTCCTGCCGGGCCGTCCCTCCGGTGCCTGCCTGCTGGTAGGTGCCCTCAGGCGGCAGCTATCGGTGTCCTGCCGGGCCGTCCCTCCGGTGCCTGCCTGCTGGTAGGTGCCCTCAGGCGGCAGCTATCGGTGTCCTGCCGGGCCGTCCCTCCGGTGCCTGCCTGCTGGTAGGTGCCCTCCGGCGGCAGCTATCGGTGTCCTGCCGGGCCGTCCCTCCGGTGCCTGCCTGCTGGTAGGTGCCCTCAGGCGGCAGCTATCGGTGTCCTGCCGGGCCGTCCCTCCGGTGCCTGCCTGCTGGTAGGTGCCCTCAGGCGGCAGCTATCGGTGTCCTGCCGGGCCGTCCCTCCGGTGCCTGCCTGCTGGTAGGTGCCCTCAGGCGGCAGCTATCGGTGTCCTGCCGGGCCGTCCCTCCGGTGCCTGCCTGCTGGTAGGTGCCCTCAGGCGGCAGCTATCGGTGTCCTGCCGGGCCGTCCCTCCGGTGCCTGCCTGCTGGTAGGTGCCCTCAGGCGGCAGCTATCGGTGTCCTGCCGGGCCGTCCCTCCGGTGCCTGCCTGCTGGTAGGTGCCCTCCGGCGGCAGCTATCGGTGTCCTGCCGGGCCGTCCCTCCGGTGCCTGCCTGCTGGTAGGTGCCCTCAGGCGGCAGCTATCGGTGTCCTGCCGGGCCGTCCCTCCGGTGCCTGCCTGCTGGTAGGTGCCCTCAGGCGGCAGCTATCGGTGTCCTGCCGGGCCGTCCCTCCGGTGCCTGCCTGCTGGTAGGTGCCCTCCGGCGGCAGCTATCGGTGTCCTGCCGGGCCGTCCCTCCGGTGCCTGCCTGCTGGTAGGTGCCCTCAGGCGGCAGCTATCGGTGTCCTGCCGGGCCGTCCCTCCGGTGCCTGCCTGCTGGTAGGTGCCCTCAGGCGGCAGCTATCGGTGTCCTGCCGGGCCGTCCCTCCGGTGCCTGCCTGCTGGTAGGTGCCCTCAGGCGGCAGCTATCGGTGTCCTGCCGGGCCGTCCCTCCGGTGCCTGCCTGCTGGTAGGTGCCCTCAGGCGGCAGCTATCGGTGTCCTGCCGGGCCGTCCCTCCGGTGCCTGCCTGCTGGTAGGTGCCCTCAGGCGGCAGCTATCGGTGTCCTGCCGGGCCGTCCCTCCGGTGCCTGCCTGCTGGTAGGTGCCCTCAGGCGGCAGCTATCGGTGTCCTGCCGGGCCGTCCCTCCGGTGCCTGCCTGCTGGTAGGTGCCCTCCGGCGGCAG
Organism: Chirona hameri; assembly: GCA_036785665.1. NCBI lineage: Eukaryota > Metazoa > Arthropoda > Thecostraca > Balanomorpha > Balanidae > Chirona > Chirona hameri. The sequence goes on along the minus strand of JAXIVJ010004685.1, from coordinate 70,318 downwards.
CTATCGGTGTCCTGCCGGGCCGTCCCTCCGGTGCCTGCCTGCTGGTAGGTGCCCTCAGGCGGCAGCTATCGGTGTCCTGCCGGGCCGTCCCTCCGGTGCCTGCCTGCTGGTAGGTGCCCTCAGGCGGCAGCTATCGGTGTCCTGCCGGGCCGTCCCTCCGGTGCCTGCCTGCTGGTAGGTGCCCTCAGGCGGCAGCTATCGGTGTCCTGCCGGGCCGTCCCTCCGGTGCCTGCCTGCTGGTAGGTGCCCTCAGGCGGCAGCTATCGGTGTCCTGCCGGGCCGTCCCTCCGGTGCCTGCCTGCTGGTAGGTGCCCTCAGGCGGCAGCTATCGGTGTCCTGCCGGGCCGTCCCTCCGGTGCCTGCCTGCTGGTAGGTGCCCTCCGGCGGCAGCTATCGGTGTCCTGCCGGGCCGTCCCTCCGGTGCCTGCCTGCTGGTAGGTGCCCTCAGGCGGCAGCTATCGGTGTCCTGCCGGGCCGTCCCTCCGGTGCCTGCCTGCTGGTAGGTGCCCTCAGGCGGCAGCTATCGGTGTCCTGCCGGGCCGTCCCTCCGGTGCCTGCCTGCTGGTAGGTGCCCTCCGGCGGCAGCTATCGGTGTCCTGCCGGGCCGTCCCTCCGGTGCCTGCCTGCTGGTAGGTGCCCTCCGGCGGCAGCTATCGGTGTCCTGCCGGGCCGTCCCTCCGGTGCCTGCCTGCTGGTAGGTGCCCTCCGGCGGCAGCTATCGGTGTCCTGCCGGGCCGTCCCTCCGGTGCCTGCCTGCTGGTAGGTGCCCTCAGGCGGCAGCTATCGGTGTCCTGCCGGGCCGTCCCTCCGGTGCCTGCCTGCTGGTAGGTGCCCTCAGGCGGCAGCTATCGGTGTCCTGCCGGGCCGTCCCTCCGGTGCCTGCCGGCTGGTAGGTGCCCTCAGGCGGCAGCTATCGGTGTCCTGCCGGGCCGTCCCTCCGGTGCCTGCCTGCTGGTAGGTGCCCTCAGGCGGCAGCTATCGGTGTCCTGCCGGGCCGTCCCTCCGGTGCCTGCCGGCTGGTAGGTGCCCTCAGGCGGCAGCTATCGGTGTCCTGCCGGGCCGTCCCTCCGGTGCCTGCCTGCTGGTAGGTGCCCTCCGGCGGCAGCTATCGGTGTCCTGCCGGGCCGTCCCTCCGGTGCCTGCCGGCTGGTAGGTGCCCTCAGGCGGCAGCTATCGGTGTCCTGCCGGGCCGTCCCTCCGGTCGGGTGGTAACGCATCAATGACGGCCCGGGCAGTGCGGAAATCCCACGGGGACCGGCCGATCGATGTCCGACAAAGGTACGGTCTAATGGGCTCCCAGAGGCACACGACTTTGGACTTTGCGAAAATGGGGTTTGTAAAAAGTATCTTGGCTGTCAGTCTGTGAAAGGAAAACTAAGGGATCGTTCATTCTGATTAATTATCCTGTTTATCTGGCGTCGCATTTTGAGAGGCTAGGATGGTGGAGTGGGGAATCACTATCACAAAATGAGACACAGACACTATTATCAAATATCAGTGTCATACAAACACTGCTCGCCATGTGCCTAGCGTAATTCAAAAGATAAATCGACAAATAGACATCAATCGGCATAAATAAACAAAACGCATTGACATGCATTACTTTTGCCTGAAAACGTACCGTTTTCTCATCCAAGCAGTCTTGCAACGGAGCAAGTTATTTTGGTTCAACCTGCTTCAGTGCTCGCATTCTTTGGTAAATTACAATATCGCATATATAAAAACATCGCATAATTTATACGAGACAAAAGAACGCATTCGCCACTCCTCAACAAAGAAAATGGCAGCCATCACGAGTTTGCAGTCACCAGCCGTACACGTTATGTAATTTCCCCATAGCCCGCACAAGCCTTGCCTACCTGGCTTGCTAATCGAATAATTGACATAATTTCCTTATGCCCGTTTCTACGAAACCCCATATTATGTACCGTTACAAATACTAATTTCATGACTCACGAATGTACTAGATTTACGTAATTTATGTAGATGTTTGCTTGCACAAATATTTGCGCATGGGCGTTTGCGCGTAATGACATGTGATTGTTTTGTTTACCCGTTAGCGCCCAAGTGTATCATATGAGATCCTAGATGTCGGTGGGCATTCAGAGCATTCATGGAATTAAAGGAAATAGTTCACCTTGAAATTTTTTACCCAACACGATTTGATTATATTTTTTAATACAATTTATTTTTATATTGTCACAAATGGCCTTATATCGCGCCGATTCAGGACAGAAGGCCGTATTTTTTTTTATTGTTTATCAAAACTATATGCATACTCTCTGAGTCAGAGTCCTGACGTCACGCGAATGTAAACAATGGTTCAGCCAATCAGATTCGAAAGTAGTCGCGTAAAGATAGACTCGCATTGGAGATGTGCCAACCGGCGGCCGGCGATCGCTTGCTAGCACCAGCTGCAAGCTGATTGGCTGATGGTATAGCCTCTGCCCGGGCTTAAATCAGCACAACATTCTTTCGCCAGCACCGCATTCCTTCGCCAAAAACTCAAATATATTCGGCTGGAGAGTCTTTTCAGTCAATAAAACTTGCATACAGGGGTTTCCCAACACTGTTTCCCAACACTGAACTGCTATCTCAGTTTAAAACTAATGTTGAAGGTGAACTATTTCCTTTAAGATATATTATGATAGTTAAGCTTCAGATAAAGGTATATTGCACTACCTAGATGACAAATTGATTGCATTGATAAATTTATAAATGTGTTTGCATGGTGCTTTGAAAAAATGTGATTTTTTTTGCGACACAGACAAGGGCTGGAACAAGATAACTCTCCCGCTAGGTATGGTCATACACCTCCTAAAATGCACTATCCATCCGCGAAAAAGGCTTTGAAGAATACCAAGAACCTATTACCGCACCCCCGACATGGACTCCGTACTTCCCAGACGCCGCTAAACCTCGATCATTTCATATGAGTCGGTTGAGCGGAATGGGTGATACCTGAGACGGCCCGACGCGGCGCCGATAACGCCGAGGGGGCATGCGTGGGAACGCGCGAAGGTGACGGTTGGGGTGGGGTAGCACGGTCATTAGTGTGGTTGTCCCGGAAAGGATTAGCACCGGAAATGAGTGTCAGTGATCGGATGTCGGAGTTGGAGATAGTGCCAATGTACGACCATCTAACTCACATTATGTTTCACTTCAGGTGAAAAGGAGCCGTAACTGTAGAGTAGGTGTACTGGGAAATGATCGCAAATTCGAGAAATCCGCCAAATCCTCAAATCCAAATTCTCTCGAACATACTGCTGCCGGCATGGTAGTAAGCCTGGTGGTGGTATCGGGCTTCACGACAATGTGACTGCCATCTATTCCAGTTTTTGAATATCTTCGAAAATATTGACTTTGTGGATTTTTTTTTCATTTAGAGGGGTGAAACACTCAAAATTGTGAAAATCCTAGATGGCCATTTTGAAAACAATGTCATTTTCTTTCTTTTGACATTTGTTGTTTGCAATGTTTTTTTTCAAAACTCGATGTTATACGTATCTTCAAAAATACGTATAACATCGTATTCAAACGTTTTGCACCAAAAACGGCGTGAGATGACGTCACTAAAACGTCATTATTTTCGAACGATCTCGCCTAATTTCATTTAAATTTTGTGAAAAGACGTAACATTGATGTAGCATCAGGTACTGAAAGTTTGACGTCGATGTCTATCATAATGTTCAAGTTATGGAGAAAATCCGTGGGGGGAGGGGCAGATTCTGCCCCCTCCCAGTGGGGCGCGGGTTAATCTTTCTGAGTGATTCGTAAAGCGAATGAGACCGACTTCATTGACAGAACGCATGACGCGGTTAAAAAAGCCCAACACAAATATCATTGCCAGGGTCCCTCGCCCTTGGCCGACCGGCCTTGACGCTCCGCTAAACCCGTTCGCCTGCCTTGCTATTTTCACGGCTTGACTTTATTTTCTTCCAAGTGGTTTACTCCGCTGAGCAGAAGCGGTGTTCAGTCCCAACCATGTTGTTTGTCTTTTATCTTAATGCATCTGAGGTCCCTTGACATCTTCTTATAAACACATGTTAGAGACATCGACTTGGTTTCAGTATTGAGCTTCGCTGACACGCCGAGTTCCATGTCAATGACCGCACTTGACCGCTCTCGGTCAACCTCTCCCTCGTTGGGGTCCGCCGGACCCGGATCTTCGCTGAAGATTTAGTGAAGTACAGTGCTTTACTCTGAAAACAGCGCTTCAACGAAATTGAACGACGAACTACGTGCATATTTATTAAATTTTCTCATACAAATGAAGTTGCCAGTCCATCTTAAATTCATTCCTGCAAAAAGGTGGGCATAACAATAACTGGGCATAGTATAGAGATGGGCATACTCTGAGCTAAGAACATAGCTTATATATAATATATTGTGAGCATATTGAGCCTAGCATGTTCAGGCCAGCCGCAGTCGCCGCAAAAGGCCAATGGAGTCACCTCGTCGCAGTATATTGTACCTGGCCACCAGTGTCTGAAGCGAACCAGCGTCCGAAGTTAGGCTGGTCTGACGCGCGAAGTTAGGCAGGTCTGACGCCCGAAGTTAGGCAGGTCTGACGCGCGAAGTTAGGCAGGTCTGACGCGCCAAGTTAGGCAGGTCTGACGCTCGAAGTTAGGCAGGTCTGACTCCCGAAGTTAGGCAGGTCTGACGCCCGAAGTTAGGCAGGTCTGACGCGCGAAGTTAGGCAGGTCTGACGCGCGAAGTTAGGCAGGTCTGACGCCCGAAGTTAGGCAGGTCTGACGCCCGAAGTAAGGCAGGTATGACGCCCGAAGTAAGGCAGTAACCCCACTGGGTACTGTTTGTGAAGAGGGCGATCTGGTGAGCGCCGCTCTGGTGGCCTAGCCATCAACATGGTCGTGACAATTTTGTGCTGGTTTCCGATAATTATCTGCACGCCTTTGTCGTTTTCTGGTGATCGACTTTTGTCATGACTTTTGCAGCTCTGTTTGATTCATGTGTGTCCGTGTGCCTACGTGATAGAGTCCAACAGGTGCCCTGGCATCTTGAACACCTGGGTACTTTTAAGAACTTTCCGTTGTGTTGCCGACTCTTTAACAACAATGAATAACTCTCCCCAACACGCGCCATGGAGGGCCCCTAAGAATTACTCGCACTGGGGGGGGGGGGATTCCGCCCCCTTAAGATCTCGGCCCGCATAAGAGCCACAATAACGAAATGTGTAGGGTAGAGAGGTGCTCTGGAGGTCTCTGTTTTGAGAAAATTGCATGATCCTAGGTCAATATCATCAAGGTCAAATGAGGTCAAATAGTCTACATTTTGCTTGTTATGCGGTCCATGGCTTGACATTGTTATGGAACGCAGTGATTGTATTGTATTGTATTGCGGCCAGGAGCACAGCCACGGGGGGGGGGGGGGGGCAAGGGGCAATTGCCCCCCCCCCCCCCCCTTACGGGTCACAGGGGGCCCCGCCGAGATTGGTCCTGATACCATTTGCATTAACTAAATAGCTTTCAAAAAGTAACAGAGGAGCCCTCAAACCAGGCAAGGGTCACTCTGGTGCATGTCAAGGGCCCTTATAGACACTGAAGGGCTTTCGAATCCGGCCCAGGGGGCCTCTTGGGCATTTCCAGGGGCCCATTGAGCCCACCGAGGTGCCCCAAAAAACTGTCAAGGGGCCTCTCCAGCATGTCCAGGGGCCCATTGAGTCCACTTAAGGGCGAAAAACATGCCCAGGGACTTTCGAGCATGCCCTGGGGCCCATTGAGCCCACGCAGGGGCCCCAAAACCGGCACAGGGGTCTCTAGAGCATGTCCGCTTGTCCAGGGGACAATTGAGCCCACCCAAAGCCCAACAAACCTGCCCAGTGGCCTCTCGACCATGGCCATGGGCCCATTGAGTATGTTCAGGGGCCTCTCGAGCTTGGCCAGGGGCCCACTATAGTCTGTTTTGGGGCCTTTTGAACCTGCCCAGGGGCCAATATAGCCTGCCCAGAGGCCTATCGAGCTTGCCAGGGGCCATTGAGTCTGTTCAGGGGCCTCTCAAACCTGTCCAGGGGCCTCTCGAGCTTGCCCAGGGGCCCATTGAGTCTGTTCAAGGGCCTCTTGAACCTGCCCAGGGCCATTAGAGTCTGTTCAGGGGCCTCTCGAGCTTTCCCAATGGTCCATTGATCCTGTTCAGGGGCCTCTCGAACCTGCCCAGGGGCTATTATAGTCTACTCAGGGGCCTCTCGGCTTGTCAAGGGGCCATTGAGTCTGTTCAGGGCCCTCTCGAGCTTATCCAGAGGACTATTGACTCTGTGAACGGGGCCCTCGAGCCTGCCCAGGGGTTGCTAGCCGTCGCCTGGAGCGCCGCTATAGCTGGAGCGCCTGCGTGGTCGGCGTGGTCATAATGAGCGGGAATGTGCTGTACTCTGACCCACCTAGTGCAATGTTTTCTTGGGTTTAAAAATGGTAATTTGATAAGTTTGATGCGTTTTTGAATGGGGGGGGGGGGTGGTAGTACAAAACAATTTAACAATTTTCCTCTCAGGAGTGTGTGCTGCAATATTTGTCAGCCAGGGGCGTCGTCAACGGGAGGGTCGGAGGGGGATGTCTGGGCAAACTCCCCCCACTTTTAGAAGGCGGGGGAAGGGAGTCGACCTCCCCCCTCCCCTCCTTTTGCGGACAAAATCCAAAAACAATCGTAAAAATTGTCTTTGCAGTGCAGTAAAATCCAGCTATCATATTTTTTTTCCGGTCAAAAACTGGCAAATTTCGCGCCGCTTCGCGGCATGACACAAGTTTCGCAATTGCTTATACAAATTTGGAAAATGAGAGAAAGAAAATAATCCACCGACCACCGTCCATCGCCCATCGCCCATCGCCCATCACCCATCGCCCATCGCCCATCGCCCATCGCCCATCGTCCATCGCACATCGCACATCGCACATCGCCCATCGCCCATCGCCCATCGCCCATCACCCATCACCCATCACCCATCACCCATCACCCATCACCCATCACCCATCACCCATCACCCATCGCCCATCACCCATCACCCATCACCCATCACCCATCACCCATCACCCATCACCCATCACCCATCACCCATCACCCATCACCCATCACCCATCACCCATCACCCATCACCCATCACCCATCACCCATCACCCATCACCCATCACCCATCACCCATCACCCATCACCCATCACCCATCACCCATCACCCATCACCCATCACCCATCACCCATCACCCATCACCCATCACCCATCACCCATCACCCATCACCCATCGCCCATCACCCATCACCCATCACCCATCACCCATCACCCATCACCCATCACCCATCACCCATCACCCATCACCCATCACCCATCACCCATCACCCATCACCCATCACCCATCACCCATCACCCATCACACATCACCCATCACCCATCACCCATCACCCATCACCCATCACCCATCACCATTCACCCTATCAGGTCATCTCCTGCTATTTTGCTACAGCGGACAGGATTACTTTTGTCTCTCGCTTGAATACGGCCTTACTGCTCCTAACTTCAGACGGCAAGCGATTCCAAGTTGCGACAGCGCCTTGGAATCGCCTGCCGTCTGCTTGCGTGCGTGCCGCCACATTTTAGTGGCCAGCATGGCCGACATTTTGGCGCGTGCAGCACGGACTCGTCAGCTGTCGCGCGAGTGTTCCGTCGCGATAACTGGGCGCACGTCTCGATCAGCGACCGTAGTCGCTGTGACCCACCTCTGTTCCAAAGCATGTGGTGAACCCGCTGAACATCCCGCATGTCGATCATGCTGTCGAACGACATCCAACCAAGATCATCCCGCGCCTGCGAGATGTGGTCGTAATTTCTGAGCCCAGTGATTGTACGGATCGCGAAATTTAGTGCCTGGTCTATTCTCTTCCTCAGCGCTTGTGTCCTGGGCGCCCAGACAGGCAGACAGTTCCGGATGACCGGGAACATCAGAGTTTCGATGACAAACTTCGTTGTGTCTCGCGGGAAATTTAGTTTGCGGATGGTAGCCACTATCCCGTTGCATTTTTTTTTGCCACGAAGCTTACTTGTTTTTCCCAGTTTAGATGCTGGTTGAGGTGAACTCCAAGAATTTTGACACTTTCCGATTGATTCAGTGATACTCCGTCAAATTGCACTTCAGGGAGACCGCCTGGGCTGTGTTGGTAGGGGTACCGGCTATAAGAAGTCTTTGCAGCGTTGACTTTAAAGAGAATAAGTAGGTCACCTTGAAAGTTGTCTTGAAATTTGGCTATACGGGGTATTTGGAGCCGAAAAAAACGAATATGGCATTTGTTTGGACGATAGATGAATATCCGTCGAAAAATGGGCATGTTTCTCTTTTCTCCTTCATGTCCATACAAAACTTCATGACAATTATGACGTCATGCATATGGTAGCTTGGATATGGAAACTATTGCACACAATAACGACGAACTTTAGGCATATATACCCAGGCTGCTTGTAACGTAAACAACCGTTGTGAGGACCCGAAACAAGTGTCGGGGAAATGAAACTTCTCCTTAAAAGGGGCCCACTGTGTCGAAATTACTTAACGTAGGAGCTAATTTTTTTCACAGAACCCATTTTTTTATCTGCTCTACAAATCTGCTATCTCAGTTCAAAACCCCACGTTAAAGGTGGACTATTCCCTTTAACCCTATTCCCTGCGGGCGGCCAGAATTACGTTAGCCTGCGGGGAGGGGAGGGGGGCAGATTCTGCCCCCCCCCAGATATTTCGAGAACAGCTCGGTCGATTTCGATGGGGAAAACGCCATTCGATTCGTCATGACCAGATGTCTCTTGTTGGGCCCGAAATGTTTGTTTTATTTAAAAATGGGGGCCCAGGGGGCAAAAAATCCGATTTTTTTGGTGTTTTTTGAAAAGTCATTGCGGCCTTGCGGCTCTACCGATTTTGATGCCCCAAAGGTTTTTGAGCTTCAAATGTACTGGTATTTAATATATAAAAAGAATTTTAAAAAAATAATAGGTGTATTCAGGGAATGTAAAATGGGGGGGGGATTTCTGAAGAAGAAAAAATGTGCTGTTCGTGATTGTTTGGGACGACATGAACAGCACATGTGGACATTATATGCTTTAATTTGTTAAATTTGATATATTGCGCATAGGCGGATCCAGGAAAAAACATGGGGGGACACCATTCGCGTAACGCTTTTATCATCTTACTAATTTGAAGTTGGACCTAATTTGAGGGTGGGTATCGCCACCATTTTTTATCCTGAGTGCGCCTCTGCCCCAAAAATATGTAAAATCCCAGCATCTATGATGCATATTGCATTTAAATTGTTTCTGACGCATTTATTGCACTGCAAACCACGAAGGAAGTATGCGCCGCAAAACCGCATTCTTAACACAGTCCCCAAAACATGAGCCTGGACCCGCCTCTACTGAACCGATTTTTAAAAAGTTTTGACACAAAATGCGTCATTCAATTTCGGGAACATTCACAAAGTTTCAGGACGCTAAGCTTAACGGTTTAGAAGCGGCAAGTGAAAAACCACCGGGGGGTGGGGGGGGGGGGCAGAATCTGCCCACCACCCCGCATGGAATAGAGTTAAGTCCGCTGCTGAGGAACGAGACGAGAAGTGGGTCAGGTCTGTCTCTACGTATAGCTTTAGCTCGGCCACGCAGTCCGGTTACACGCTGTGGAGATTTTTTCCTATCATCCGCGTAGCTGATGAGCTCGCCGGTTGAGATGTGAGATGCCAGATCGCTAGTAAAGAGTTTGGACTTTATTGGACCCAGCGTACCGCCCCGCACCACGCCGAACGGTAACGGTTCAGTGGTCGTGCCGCCTTGTACTGTCTGAGTCCGCTCTGTGAAGTACCCTTCGAGCCAGTGGGATGAGATGTCATACCACCCTAACTTCGACAGTAGGACTCCTCGATCGACGCAGTCGAACGCCTTAGATAAATCTAATGACGTCAGTGATGTCACCAGGCCCTTGTCGGTGTTGTTTGCGATGCAGCTGACTATATCTAGTGCGGCGTATTCGGTCGAGTGAGCCGGGCGGTAGGCATACTGTGTAGGGGTAAGAATCGAGCTGCATGTCAGGCGGGCACTATCGCTCCGGTTGGCGCAGAGGTGCCATGCACCTCTCCGCGCACCGGTGGATGGGTTGAGCCACAGACCAGGACGACCGGCATGGCGCTCACGTACCCCGAACGGCAGCCAATAGGGTCAGGAAAATCACTCATAGCGCGCTAGAAACGGACGTTCATGGCTCGAGATGTCACTCACTCTGTAGCTTGGTGTCTCCACTCGGTACCTGCACACTCTCACGCACGTTGTGGGTACGTGGCTATGCCAAAATCACCTTAATCACGGAGCGTCACGAATGGCGGCCGCCCTAGTCAGGCGCACGGTACAGTTGCACAGCTGCACAGCACAGCAGAGCACATTGCACGTATACCCCGAAATATGTTTAATGATTTGTTGGAAAATCTAATGATACAATACGTATGATAGAAGTTGCATTTGACCTCAGGTCATTTACATATGAACATTTCAATGCGGTCATTTTGGAGACATTTTGAAGTTTGTTTTTATTTTGATAGCCTATTATAACTCAAAAAAAAAATTGACCGATTTTTGTTCTTTCTTCAGACGACGCGTCATTCATTTGTTGGCAGGCACACAACACATGATGCAAATCGACCGGTAAAATCAGGAGATATTGACACACAACAAAACTGGAAGGGTGTGCGGATTCCCCCTCCCCTCCAGTGTGCGTGTTAACCCGCGACTTCCTGGGGGGACTATTTTTTGCCCCCCCCCCTCCCGTTATTTTGCAATAACTCCTAAACCAACAAAAGTATCGTCACTAAACTAGCAGTACCTTCTCTCACATAAATTCTACACATGTTGGTTAAAGAAAAAAGATGAGGGTATTATAGGTCAACCAAAAATGACGTCAGAGTGACGTCATGTTCTTCGGTGTTGTTGAAAAACAATGGTTTGCGGAAAACGCTGTAAAAGGTACAATGTTTGAAATAAATTAAATTGTCTTAAATCAAATTACTAACAATAGACCGGGCTATCAAACTGTGATCTCTGATTTTTGAGTTTTGTATTCCAAATTTTTAGAAATCCAAATACATTTGTTTTGTTTATACAAAATTTTCAAAAAAAAATCAGAATTATAAAAAAACGGAATATATGTGATAGAAACGTGTTCGGTGAATATGTGTACCACATTTGAAGTCGATATCTTCAAAAATTACTGACTTATGACCTTTAAATGACAAAATTCGACCACCTCTCACAGCATTACTATGCATCAAAAATGCATTTCCGTTTTTGCTTTTCACTTCTTGTTATATGGAACAAACAATGTTCTAATGTCATTTTTAGCGTTCTAGACGAAAAAAACCATAAACATGTGTTACAACGCATAATGACCGTAATCTTCAGTTTGACCTTGTAACCTCGGATGACCTTGACCTGACCCAAGGTCATACACAGTTTAGGAATGGTACTTAGAAGTGTCAGACACACGAATCATACTGATTTATCGACTGATTATGCGCTTAATGTCGCAATTTTGCGCGACAATTCCATCCATCGAGACCTTTTGACACGGTCAAACATTTTGTACTTGACCTGACCTGTGCCGTCATCGGTGACCCCGAGGTCAACAATATTATGTTTCTCTCAATAAATTTCCCAGGGATATCAAATGCCGTTTTAATTTTTACAATCTGTCCAGTAGTTCCGGAGATTGGAGGTGGGGGGGGGGGGGGCAAAAATACCCCCCCCCCCCCCCCCAGTAAATCGCGTTATGGAATATACCCCAGTAACTCGCGGGTTAAGTAGTTAGCGCACGTTCGTTTAGACTGCAGTTGACTGTCGAGCTAATCCACTCGTTGAAGCTTTCTGTGATTGGTAATAATTTACCATGACTCTGGTCTCTAGGCCAAACAAGTGTTCAGCCAGTCACCATTGTAGTAGACGAGAACAACGTACAACTTTCGTCTCTAAATTCTGCCGGACGCCAGGAATTGCGCGATCGGGTGGTGGGGTCAGGACCTGCGCAACAAGCTATGCTTAGCGTGGATCCTGACCTCGGAAATCCATTCATTCAAAAACATTCGGACTAAATTTATTAAAAAAACATAAAAAACATAAAGCTTTTGCCAGTCAGGGTTTGTACGATAGCCATTAGCCATTTGTTGTTTTCCCTCGGACAGGTTGGTAGCGGTGCAATATGTGTCTGTGCTGCCATTAAATACAAGCGCTAAAGAGCTTTGCGCGGGAGTCATTATTACTTTGTTGACACCGCAGGGCATATTTCAAATCGTGTTGACTTTATTAGAGCAGCTGGAATACTGTTTTCTGGTCAGGTGGTGATTCGGCTGCGCGATTGATATTCAACCAAACCAAAACAGGTTCAGTAGAAAGGCATCCATTTTTACAAGGATTAACCTTATGTATCTTTGACATTGAATAAAGCAATCATATTACATCTTTTGCCTATATTTCAACAATAAGGTATACATTTTTGGGTAGCAATATCTCGAATTCTCTTAATGTCAATTAGTCGGTCAGTCTGTTCATTTTGTGTATTAAAACTCGTGAAGTCAATTGTCAGCACATCCGGCCGTAGAAAATACGAAAACTGCGGGTCTGCCGCTGACAAACGGTATTGGTGCTCCGACAGAGTGAAACTTTGGCCAAGGTTAATTGTTTTGTTTGTTTTGTTTTCGTAGGACCTCTAATTGCGGGTGCGTGTGTCTGTCACGTGGTGAGCGTTTCCCCGGGCGTCACGCCCGCTTCACCGCGAGGCGTGCGCGTGCCACGCAGCTTCCTACCCGCGGCCATCTCATTAATGGGGTGGCCGGGGATCGGTAATGGGGTCCATTAGCAGTGTCAACGCATCAGCAGAGGTCTATTTTTTCGGTTACTTGGTGGCGAGCGTTGGCGACAGATTTTTGTCAGTGAAGCGACAAATATTGGGTTTTGGGGAAGTTTGTGCCGTTGTCGGAGGATCAGAACCTAGCCGAACCGAGCAAGAGAATCGACCTTGTTCGTTACACTTGGTTGTGCGTCCTATTATTTGTGAGAACAAAGGGCAAGTTTTCAGAATATAAAAAGAATGATAACTTGGGGCGAAATTTTAATTTTTTAAGCCTGAGGAAAATGGTCCCAAGCACAACAAAAATAAATGAACACGCAACAAACAATATTCTTCATTGATTTCACCTACAATACAACACATAAGGCATGCTTGCAAGCAAAAATATCAACGAGCGGTTTTCTGGATCGTACAGACTTAAAAGGCATAGTTAATTAGCAGCCGCGTTTCTTTGGGGAGATCGGTTTTTCGCTGCCGGTATGCGTATTTTGGTTTCCCGCATTATAATTGCCACCGGCTAGCGTAAAACCGGACATAAGTCAGTCAAACATATAGACTTTGCTTTGAAATTCGGTTTGGGCATCGTCCATACTTGGTTCTCCAAAATGTCTTCCGGTTTTTGATATATTGACAATTTTGATTTTGTGGACATCCTCCCAAAGAAGTTTTTTCATCACAAAATCAAAATTTGCAAATATATTTTATTTAAAAAAAATGGAAGATATATTGGAGAACCAAGTATGGGACGATGCCCAAACCGAATTTTAAAGCAATATCTATATTTTTGACTGACTTATGTCCGGTTTTACGCTAGCCGGTGGCAATTAGAATGCAGGAAACCGAAATACGCTCCCGTGCCGGTATCGAGGCATGTAACCTTCCTCTGGATCCCGGGGCACTGCGGGATCCCAGGGAATGTCCTCGCTGACACCCTGGCAAACGAAGGTGCTTCGTTACCAGCTCCATTGGTGGAGCCACTACCGGTGAGCGATGTACTTCATCTCATCAATGTCCGCTACGGAACATTCTTACAGCGCCAGTGGGACACGAGTCGCATGCTAACCACATGTACAGGATCAAGCCTAAACTGAGTGTGTGGGATACATGCTTCCAGCACAACATGGAGAGGGAAGTGATGGAGAGGGAGGTGGTGAGGACCCATAGTCACTTATTTGCTCGTACTGAACCTCCCAACTGTGAGTCATGCAATACGCGTCTATCAGTGGAACACATCCTGGTCGGTTATAACGTGCTAGCACGAAGCCGCCAACGCATCATCAACTACCTAGCCGTGCGTCGCCTTGATTTGTCTTTTCAGACGCTACTCGGCAACGACGAGCCAGTACTCACAGATTTGGTCCTTGACTACATCTTACAGTCGCCATTTGCTGGCAAACTCTAAAACGGCTATCTTCCAACACAATCGTCTCGCCACTACTTTACACCACCTTGCCATACTCCTGTGCCCTAGGGAGGGGACGCGACGTACCTGCTTACCCTGTACCAAATGCGACCTTGGAGAGGACGCGGCGCACCCTGTACCCATGCGCCTGCGACCTAGGAAAGGACGCGGCACTCCCCGTTCCCATTACGCCTGCGACCTAGAGAGGACGCGGCGCACCCGTGCACCTGCGATGACTCTAGATACTATAGGGCGCGACACGTCATTCCACACGGCTACACACTTTCAATGGATATGAAGGTATGGTGATATCGATGGGTATGGTCTCTGATCTTACCTGTTTCTTATTATATGGGGTTTTTCCCCACATATATGCAAGGACCCTACCACCCACTGGACAGGGCTGGCCAGCATTAACTGGACTGACCTGCTCCGCGGCCAGCTACTATTTAGATCCGGGGAACTATCAAAGCGTTCAAAGTTGTAGCATTCAATGCTTGTACCATCCAAAACCGCAGCCAACAACGCTTGCGACATCCAAAATTCGTCCGGGTAGGGGACATCTTCATGAGCCAAACTCGCCGCATCCAAAGTATTACTCGCCGCATCCAAAACCGTAGTATACAGCCACATACAAAGCCGTGGCAGTCACGCTTGCGCCATCCAAAACTGTCTGGCGCGGTCATATTGGAACTACTAGTTGCAGTGAAACCCGCTAGATGGAGGGACCAGCGGGGTGATGACGTAGTCACTCTGGCACGCAAGCCGGCTACAGTGGAATATGTTTATGCGAATGGACATCTGACACCACACTGGGCCTGACGTCGCCTCGCATCGGCCGGCAGCTGTCGGGCGGAGAGGAGGGTGGCTGGTACAGACCGGCGGAATGGGGAGTGTTACATCGAGACCGTGGGAAAGCTAATGGTTTGCTTTCCCACGGTCTCGATGCTAATGGTTTGCATAGTAAAGCCCAGGCTACACTATGTGTCATTTTTAAGGAAATCACGCGCGTATTCTCCGTGTTTGCAGAACTTCCTTGACGTCCGGGATCTGCCGGTCAAGCAAATCACGCAAGGAAAATGGATAAACCACTGCATTTTTTTAATCGATAAACCACTGCATAAAATTTGCTCAAACGCTTCTTCATTCATCTTCCGCCACGATACTCAGCACAAATGATTGATGTTTAGGTCTAGTATAGACCTAAACATACGCGAAATCAAGCAAAATGATAAAAACCCTGCAAAACGCAATCTCGGAAAACACGACAAGTTCAGAATTTTGAACTTTTCATCGTTCCGTCCGTGACGGGTCTGCGGAATTTCCTTGACGTTTCATCCGGGATCTGCGTGATGTGCCAGTGTAGCTCACCCAATGCATTTACTATCAGCTTAACTTTCTCTGTCACGCAAATCCCGACAACACGGATAACACGCACATGATTTTCAGGAAATCACGCATTGTGTAGCCTGGGCTTAAAGCTACGACACTTGTTGCTAAGGCCAAGAAAATCGCTCACGAGGATGGGCGTTAGCTGCCACGTTTCGATATGCGATTACCGGCCCATTCCGGTAAACCTCATGGTACTAGCTTATGGTACTACTACTACCACCATAGTCATTGGCGGATCCAGAACGGTGGTTGGGGGGTTGGTTGGTTTGGGGGGGGGGGCAAATTCCCCGCAAAATATCACACAACTCTGAAAACTCATCGGATTTTGCTTGCTTATGGATTGATAGCTGATTTTTTTAAAACTTTCCTTTGTAAAAGTTGCTTAGATTGTCTTCTATGTAAAAAATGTGTCAATTTTGTGCCGATTTCAGGCGGTTCGGAGGGAGGCCATGGCCACAATGCCCCCCCCCCTCTCCTGGATCCGCTAGTGACCAAAGTCTGCAACGGATTTAATTAACGAATTTCTTATTCTATAATTAATTATTAATTGTGATGATTTATTATTGAAAATTTAACATATGAATAATGTAATAGTAATACATAAATATAATAGTTAACCCATTAAGTAAGTACCAAGGTGTGTTCTAGATGGGCTGGATCAACAGTTTTCTGGTCGCATAGGGAGAGCCCCGTCCTGACATAGCTTCAACAACTTCCGCCCCTAACTTCAGGCGTTCTCGAAATATAGAGACACCGCCTCTAAACGGGATTACACCAGAGGGTACCCTGAGCAACTCATAAGTAATGGTTTAAGACGGGTGGATAACATGGAAAGAAAAAAGTTGCTAGAAGGCGTGACGAGAAAGCAAGATAGGAAGGAGAGACTCATTCCTATCTTGCTTTCTCGTCACGCCTTCTAGCAACTTTTTTCTTTCCATGTTATCCACCCGTCTTAAACCATTACTTATGAGTTGCTCAGGGTACCCTCTGGTGTAATCCCGTTCAGAGGCGGTGTCTCTATATTTCGAAAACGCCTGAAGTTAGGGGCGGAAGTGTTTGAAGCTATGTCAGGACGGGGCTCTCCCTATGCGACCAGAACACTGTTGATCCAGCCCATCAAGAACGTCGCATATTCAAGTCATTTACCGAACATTAGTAAAATACTAAAAAAGAAGGAGCACCTTTTGGCACGGTCAGATAAACTTAGGCACATTTTTCAAAGTGACATGTTCGTATCATACAGGAGGGGGACTAACCTAAAAGATATTTTAGTACACAAAAAGACCAAACAGCTGGGGCAGATAGATCAAAAGGGTCAAGGGCACTGTGGAAAAAATTGTTCGGTGTGCAAAGTTATTTACAGACAGGAGGACAGGGTTAGAGGCCCGGCAGGGAAGGAAACTTGTACATATGATAAAACAATAGGATGCAAGTCGAGGAACGTAATATACGGCATTTTTTGCGAAGTATGTGAGTGTGTGATTTATGTTGGAGAAACGGGAGGAGTACTCTACCAAAGAGTTCAAAATCACCTGTCGACTATACGGTGCGGCAGGAATGAAATGGAGGCAGCAGCCCACTTTAATGGGGAGGGACACCAACTGTCAAACGCCAAATTTGTAGGACTGGAAAAAGTGTGGAAGGGTTGGGTAACGTATAGGAGAGTGCGGGAACAAAGATGGGTAGGCTTATTTGGGACACACCAAAGGGCAGGGGGACTGAATAAGAAAACGAATTAAGTGGGAAGTGGGATTAAGGGGAAGAAAGCTAGCTTCGCAAGTCTTTTTTCCCGGAGGCGGGTTAAGGCTTTTTCGCATGTACAAAATGGAAAGATAAATTTGCGATCTGATATCTGATGGGTTTGCAGTTGGCATTTTGAAGGGATCTCTGATCTCTGATCTGTTTGCTACCTCTGATCTCTAATGTGCTTGCGATCTCTGAATGTGTTTTGTTTTGAGTGTGGTTTTGTGCACGCCACCGCACGGAGGTTGTCGGTATAACTATGACATGTTTTATGTTAAGGTGTTTCGAAACTGTGATCTTGTTTTGTTGTGTGCATTTCGCTGACGAAGTGGCAATAAAGCGCCACGAAACTGTCCGAACAAGCCGAGTTTTGCTATCAAGCTTTGTAAATATTCATTGCTCCGCACTTCTACAAATAAATGTCATCTACATACCTGCAATAGGTCGAAGGCGCAAGATTGGTATCATTTAAAGGGAAATAATGACCTTTTTCCACAAAAATGGAGTTAGCACTTGAAATCGCCAGACGAGACCAAAATATATTGTAAATTCATCACATTTTGCATGAAAACTTTTCTACCGAAAGATATTTCAAGTTAAAGTTGATAAGCGTTCCACACTTTTAACGACCGGTACTTGCAAGTACTTTTGGTCCTCATCAAACTGCGGGCTTTTCCCGTATTATTTGTTTACGCAATGGAGTGGAAAATATATTATGCGTTCTGCTTGTTGTTATTATATGCCCGGCGATCTTCTTAAACTAACAGCGATTGGAAAAAGTGGCAATAAAATCGGAAGCTCATCGATGCACATCAACGGCGGCATAGTTAGTGGTTGCGACCCTCAATTTTTGCAAATCGATTCATTTGTTTTCAACATTAGGAGTATTGTATAATTTGTCTATGGCTGTATATAACACTATATTATCATGAAAAATAATAATTTTTCCCCAAAAAAATAGCAAACAATAACACAAAACTGGCAATTAAATCGGAAGCTCATCGATGCACATCGACGGTGACCTATTTAGCGTCGGCGATTTGTTTACATAGTCATTGTCATGCTTCTCGGCGCACTTAACCATTGTGGCGAGTTATTCCTGATTAGTATACCCAAGTCCCGTAGCAGGCTTTGTTAATGACGTCACTGATGCTATTCTTCTGTAGCATTGCAAAATATATCTGATTTTGAGTTGAAAGCTAATTAAAGACTTATTCAAATTATTGTTTTTAAGTTTGAATTTTCTTGTTAATCATTATTAAAGGTATTTTATCACTGTATTTCATAGTAGTTGACACTTCAGAAACTTGTGACGTAATAATATTGTATCCAATATGCATTTCCCTCACCTTTTGCTATTGTGGCGCAGTGCCGAGTGCTTTGAGAATACTAGCTTGCCTAGGGTTCAATTCATTCCGCCGTTATTTTATTCGAGTTGGTATAGTTTGCATGTTGTTGTTATTCATGACTTATACTGATAGTCAGTCATGCATCACGGATGCTTCACGGATCAGAGCGCTGCTCGAACGCACGCTAGTAGCGCTTTCGTTCTCCATGGCAACCAGGCGTGAGCCAATGCAGGGCCTATTTTAAGGGAAAACCACTGGGGGGCAAAACATTTTTGGGGCATCTTTTTGGGGAAAAAAGGTACCCCATTTTTTGATTCCGCGGATTTGGACCGGTCACCTTATTTTGGTATTCTAGCTTGAGAAATAACTTTTCGAATTCACAAAAACAAAATTGACATTTTTCCGAGAAAAAAAAATTGGGGGGTCAAAAAACAAAGAATCACAAATCCGATATAGCCATTTCGAAGAGAATGTCATTTCCTTTCTTTTAACGTTTTTTATTTGCAATTCGCTTTGAAACCCTATTTTTACAATTTGTCAAATATTTATTGTTTTTCCACCAAAAATGGCATGACATGACATCATTAAAACACTATTATCTCCCACAATACTACATTAATTTAATTGAAATTGGGTGAGAACACGTAGAATTGATGCAGTATACAGCATTGAAAGTTTCACATTGATATCTATCACAGTTTTAAAGTTATTGAGAAAATCCGGGATGGGGCAGAATCTGCCCCCCCCCCCCCCAGCAGGGCGCGCGTCACCGGGGCTGCTTGAATTGCATCAGGTGCGCTGTTTTGTCTCTATCATTGAAAGCATCAAAACTTCAAATTCAATAACTTGAGAGCAGAAAAAACTTCCGATTTCATGAAGTTTTCTCCTAAGATCATTGTTTTGCACGTTCAGTGCAGGGAACACGCAGGGGAGGGGGCATACTTGTATTGCATGCCCCCTCCCCCCCCCCCCCCCCAAGATTCCTGGGGGGGGGGGGCATTTTCCCCTGATGTCCGCCCCCTGGATCCGCCAGTGCAGGGGCGTAGCTTCTCCAAACAAGTTGGGGGGGGGGGGGGGGGGCTGAGCTGGAAAAAAATCGATTAAAGTAACATCAAAATCCACAAAATACAGATTTCTCCCCGGATTTGACCCACTTCCTCGTCAAAGTTGGGGGGGGGGGGGAATCCCCAGTTGGGAGAGGGAGGCTGAAGCCCCCCCAAACTGAATAGGAACCTACACCCCTGCGCCAGTGGGGGATCCAGGAGGCGGACATACCCTCCCCCTTAGGTTTTTGGAAATCGCGGAAAACGACGCCATTTCGC
The DNA here is from genome assembly GCA_036785665.1 of Chirona hameri. Lineage (NCBI taxonomy): Eukaryota > Metazoa > Arthropoda > Thecostraca > Balanomorpha > Balanidae > Chirona > Chirona hameri. The sequence continues at coordinate 50,244 of JAXIVJ010004685.1, read as the reverse complement.
TCCGCCATTTTTGTTACAAATGCTTGCCTATCAATTGCTCAAATCCTGTTAATTTGTTTACTTCGGGTCTCCTCAGGTCACGTCACAAGTCAAGTCTAGTGATCCCACCTCCAAAAATGTAAGGTCGTGCCGCAGCCACATTGTTTGACTGATCAGTTAGATACTCACAGAATTGTATCAGGCCATACACACCTACAATTCTGCTATTTCGGATGATTTTACATCGGTGACCTAAGGTGAATTCTATTTTGTGACCTCCCAATTATAAGTCATTGGGGGAAACATGAAAATGCATATAAATCCAAAGGAAATGGCTAAATTTGGACAATTTTCACCGGGGTCCCGCATCTTTTGCAAAATACAAAGATCCAGAGGCGGATCTACGGTTGGGCAAAATGGGCAATTGCCCCCCCCCCCCAAAAAAAAAACGCCTGAAATCGGCGCAAGATTGACACATTTCCTGATATAGAAGAAAAGCTAAGCAACCTTTACTAAGGAAAGTTAGCTTTAAATCAGCTATCAATGCATAAGGAACCCAAATCCGATGGGTTTTCAGAATTGTGTGAGACTTTTTTTAATCCCCCCCCCCCCAAAAAAAACGTTCAAGATCCGCCAATGCAAAGATCCATGTGGTATTTTTATCCTGTGACCTCCACGAGGTAAAATCTATTCACTCTGAGGTCATTCCGCATTCGTCATTTTTCTTCCATAACTTTTCTACCGAACCAGTAAGGCGCCGTAGTTGAACCAGTAACCAGTAAGGCGCCGTACGTGAAGGAAATGTATGGTGAATTCCAACTCGATCAGGGAAGTAGTTTCTGAGATACAAATACGTGGTGCACACGTGCGCACGTGCAGAAGCACCCCACCCCTGACTTGTGGGAAAGTGGAGACTGAGAGATCCCTAACCACACACCAAATTTGAACACAATCTCGGCTCAGCAGTTGTTCCCACTGGCGGATCCAGGGGGGGGGGGGGGCAATCCGGCCATGGCCCCCCCCCCCCAAAAGCCTGGAAGGGGGGGGGGGCAACATGTCTTTTGCCCCCCCCCCCCCCCAAAAAAAAAATATATATATATATATAAATATCTGTAATATGAGCCTCAACGCATATACAAAAAAACAATAAAATTCCGTGTTCTGTGAAATTTTAAGAAAAAAAAATGAACACGTTCATAAATAATGATTTCGTCGTCCACGAAGGAATAACTAGACCCACGACCGAGGGCGGATCCAGGGGGGGGGGCGAACGGGGCCATGGCCCCCCCAAGCTTGTTTAAGGGGGGGGGGCAAACTATGTTTTGCCCCCCCCCCCCCAAGACGTGAAATTTAATGCATGCTATATTTGCGTTTTTAGAACGGTACTGGGAATCCCAAAATTGCAGCAGTCAAAATCAAGCTAGCCTCAGTCAAAAACTGAAAAATTTCGCGCCGCTTCGCGGCATGACACAAGCTTCGCAATTGCATATACAAATTTGGAAAATTCATTCCATTAAGTGTCTTGCAGAGGCTCTCCTTGGCGGTAATTGCTGGCCCCAGGGCCAACTCTCTTCATAAAATATTATTTTTTAAGCGGGCTACATGTTTAGCTTGTCTGCCCAGTTCCGAAAAAGGCGACGCGAACGCAAAGACGCGGACCTCGGCAACCGGAAGCTGTTCCAGCGGTGCCCAACTTGTTGGCCCGAAGAGCTAATAGTGGGGACCAGGCCAGGACTATCTCCCCAAGCCATCTCCCCCAGGCTCCTCCAGATCCACAGGGACCATTTATGCGCGGAAATGTCGGTCTGCCTCTTGCTACTTTGAAACCATTTGCACCGTTACCAGTTGTTTGTTACAGTTCGGTACATAGGTATGTATACAGACTACAGTTATTATTATCATATGTACTATTGAGCGCAGACTGCCACCGGCCATCGTGATTTACTATCCGAGGCTCTCTCTGACATTTACTCTGAACCCCGCTTTAGACAAGCTAAGTAGCTGTTGGATAGCTCTGTTGTTTTGTGTATTTTTTGAGGAACCACAATATATTTAGATATAAGGATTAGATATTTAGTTTTGTGGATCGTTTAGGTATTATTTTTAAGCATTCATAGTTAGCTGTTACCTCTTACTTGCTTTTTAAAGGACTTTCATTCTAGCTTGAGTGCGCCAAAATTGTCTTAGTCTTATTTTTGTGTTATTAGTTGCAGGGTTGGATAAGTAGATATTTTTAGAAAATTAGGGATAATTAAGGTGTATTTAGTATTCAGTTTATTTAAGGATTAGATATTTAGTCTAGTATTAGGTGCACTCATAGCTGATTTGTGTCACTAGCTTTACTTAGATCTAGTTAAGGTTTAAAGAAGAAAAAAAAGAAAAAAAAGTTAAGTTAAGTTAGTAAAGTATTGAAAAGTGCATAGTACCTAAGTTATATACCTAAGTTACTAGTGTATTCAAATGAGCATGACTAGGATGCAGGCGAAGGTAGCAGAGCTAGAGGCCCTCCAGGCTAGGGTAGCAGAGCTTGAGGCTCAGTTAAGTAAGTGTAGGTGTAGAGATGAGCCGCAGGAGGGTGTAGCTCCTGACCAAGGAACGTATGCGCAGATCGTGGTTAGGGGGTCAGAAAAGGAGCCTACAGGAGGAGGAGGATAAGGCAAAGGTGGATAGTGCGGCTGGGGTTGGAAGTGTGTTGGAGGGTCACGTTTCTGGAGACTCAACATTGTGGAAAGTAATGCTAGGGCCACAGACAGTAAGGATGAGGAGGGGTGCTGGGTAATGGAGGGTGGTAGCAGAATCTGGAGGAGGAAGAGGGAAGGGGATCAGGAGGGATGGACAAAAGTTCAGGGTAGAGTCAGGCAGTACAGCCCCAGAGAACATCCGCAGGTTACAATAGCAAATAGGTTCAGTGCGTTAGAGTCAGCAGCTGAAAGTGACAGGGAAGAGATTCAGCATTTAGTGGTTGGGGACTCAAGGGTAAGGCCCTTAAGGCGAACATTCTGTGGGAAGAGGGACAGATGTATAGTCAAGCCAGGGGCAAGAGTAGTTGATATGGGCCCTGTCATTGAGGCAGAACTTGGTAGGAGTAGCCCGGAGACAGTTATACTACAGGTGGGGGTGAACGACATAGGACCTAGGCAGAGTGTGAGAATAGTAGCAGAGTACCGGAGCCTGCTGCAGAGGTTGAAGGAGTCCAGGAAACCAGTCATTGTGACTGGCATCCTCCCTCGCTGTGGAGCCAGTGAGGAGTGGTACTCGAGAGCTCTGTCTGTGAACAGCTCAGTTCAGAACTTATGTTCAGCTATGGGGCTTAGTTATGTAGACTTATGGGATCAGTTCTATGAGTGGCGTAGGTACTATATGAAGGATGGGCTTCACTTATCGGATGAGGGGGCAAGGGCTTTGGGAGATGCCTACAGAAGTGTCATTCACGGAAACTAGGTAGGAGGGGGGGGGGGGGGGTCAGGGACGCTAGTACTAGGGCATCAGGAAGTAAGCATTGGTAGAAGTTCATGTCAGAATAGGACAGTAGATCATAATTCCCTCAGAATTAGTAGAGTCAGCTCAAAGTATAAGATCACATGTGTGTTGCTGAATGCCCAAAGTATTAGGTCTAAATTTGATGAGTTTGAGTGTTATGTTGCCCTTGAAAAGCCTGATATCATTTGTGTATCCGAGACATGGGTTAGTGAGGGGTATAATAGGGATAGGCTACAGGATTTCGAGTTAAAAGGGTATAACATGTTCTCATACTGCAGAGAATCACGGCAGGGGGTCGGAGTGTTTGTATATGTAAATAGCTTGTACTGCACTACTAGAGTTGATGATTCTAGTAAAGTAAAAGAAGTAGAATCAATCTGGCTTGACATTAAAATTGGTACAGGAAACACAGGAAGGTTGAGGATAGGTGCATTTTACAGACCAGGGAATCTTCCAAGGAACTCCCAAGCTGAAACAGACCAAGATATTTGTGAGGAAATACGTAGGAACTTTCGGGCTCAGTGTCTTATTATGGGATATTTTAACTTAAGAGGATACGAAAGTATAGCAGAGGAAACAAATGAGTGTAGGTTGTATAGGCAAATCTTTGAAGAGGAGCTTTTCATGCATCAGTTTGTAACAGAGCCAACCAGACATTGCTCCATTCTAGACCTTGTATTATCAGACAACAGTGATCTAGTTAGTGACATAAGTATTTGTGCAGGTCTAGGAACCAGTGATCACAATATGGTTAAATTCAATATCTCATCAGAAATGAGGCCCAAAGATAACCTTATTATGGTTCCAAACTTCAGCCGGGCTGATTTTGATGGTATTAGAAATGACCTCGCACAGATAAAATGGAACGTTGAGTTGGCAGGTTTAGATGCATGTGAGGCCTGGAATGTTTTCAAAGCTAGATTAAGCCAAATTCAGAATCGGCATATACCCCTCAGGCACAAACGTAACAGAACCAAGGGCAAACCAGTTTGGCTTACCCCAGAAGTAAGGAGTGCTATACAAGCTAAAAGAAGTGCATTTGGCATTTTGAAGGGATCTTCACTAGATATAAATCAGAAGGCCTACCAGAATGCAAGAAATTCAGTTAAGAAAAAGGTCAGAGCAGCTAAAAGGGCAAAGGAACTTGATTTAGCTAGACATTGTAATGCAGATAGTAAGAAGTTCTTCAATTTTTATAAGTTCAGTACAGTTTCCAAAAATATAGGTCCATTTAAGGTAGATGATGTGTTAGTTAGCAAGGACAGTGAAATGGTTGAAGTGCTTAATGATCAGTTTCAATCTGTCTTTACTATCTAAAGTAATGCTAGGGCCACAGACAGTAAGGATGAGGAGGGGTGCTGGGTAATGGAGGGTGGTAGCAGAATCTGGAGGAGGAAGAGGGAAGGGGATCAGGAGGGATCGACAAAAGTTCAGGGTATAGTCAGGCAGTACAGCCCCAGGGAACATCAGCAGGTTACACTAGCAAATAGGTTCAGTGCGTTAGAGTCAGCAGCTGAAAGTGACAAGGTACAGATTCAGCATTTAGTGGTTGGGGACTCAAGGGTAAGGCCCTTAAGGCGAACATTCTGTGGGAAGAGGGACAAATGTATAGTTAAACCGGGGGCAAAAGTAGTTGATATGGGCCCTGTCATTGAGGCAGAACTGGGTAGGAGTAGCCCGGAGACAGTTATAATACAGGTGGGGGTGAACAACATAGGACCTAGGCAGAGTGTGAGAATAGTAGCGGAGTACCGGAGCCTGCTGCAGAGGTTGAAGGAGTCCAGGAAACCAGTCATTGTGACTGGCATCCTCCCTCGCTGTGGAGCCAGTGAGGAGTGGTACTCGAGAGCTCTGTCTGTGAACAGCTCAGTTCAGAACTTATGTTCAGCTATGGGGCTTAGTTATGTAGACTTATGGGATCAGTTCTATGAGTGGCATAGGTACTATATGAAGGATGGGCTTCACTTATCGGATGAGGGGGCAAGGGCTTTGGGAGATGCCTACAGAAGTGTCATTCAGGGAAACTAGGTAGGAGGGGGGGGGGGGGGGGGTTCAGGGACGCTAGTACTAGGGCATCAAGAAGTAAGCATTGGTAGAAGTTCATGTCAGAATAGGACAGTAGATCATAATTCCCTCAGAATTAGTAGAGTCAGCTCAAAGTATAAGATCACATGTGTGTTGCTGAATGCCCAAAGTATTAGGTCTAAATTTGATGAGTTTGAGTGTTATGTTGCCCTTGAAAAGCCTGATATCATTTGTGTAACCGAGACATGGGTTAGTGAGGGGTATAATAGGGATAGGCTACAGGATTTCGAGTTACAAGGGTATAACATGTTCTCATACTGCAGAGAATCACGGCAGGGAGGCGGAGTGTTTGTATATGTAAATAGCTTGTACTGCACTACTAGAGTTGATGATTCTAGTAAAGTAAAAGAAGTAGAATCAATCTGGCTTGACATTAAAATTGGTACAGGAAACAGAGGAAGGTTGAGGATAGGTGCATTTTACAGACCAGGGAATCTTCCAAGGAACTCCCAAGCTGAAACAGACCAAGATATTTGTGAGGAAATACGTAGGAACTTTCGGGCTCAGTGTCTTATTATGGGAGATTTGAACTTAAGAGGATACGAAAGTATAGCAGAGGAAACAAATGAGTGTAGGTTGTATAGGCAAATCTTTGAAGAGGAGCTTTTCATGCATCAGTTTGTAACAGAGCCAACCAGACATTGCTCCATTCTAGACCTTGTATTCTCAGACAACAGTGATCTAGTTAGTGACATAAGTATTTGTGCAGGTCTAGGAACCAGTGATCACAATATGGTTAAATTCAATATCTCATCAGAAATGAGGCCCAAAGATAACCTTATTATGGTTCCAAACTTCAGCCGGGCTGATTTTGATGGTATTAGAAATGACCTCGCACAGATAAAATGGAACGTTGAGTTGGCAGGTTTAGATGCATGTGAGGCCTGGAATGTTTTCAAAGCTAGATTAAGCCAAATTCAAAATCGGCATATACCCCTCAGGCACAAACGTAACAGAACCAAGGGCAATCCAGTTTGGCTTACCCCAGAAGTAAGGAGTGCTATACAAGCTAAAAGAAGTGCATTTGGCATTTTGAAGGGATCTTCACTAGATATAAATCAGAAGGCCTACCAGAATGCAAGAAATTCAGTTAAGAAAAAGGTCAGAGCAGCTAAAAGGGCAAAGGAACTTGATTTAGCTAGACATTGTAATGCAGATAGTAAGAAGTTCTTCAGTTTTTATAAGTTAAGTACAGTTTCCAAAAATATAGGTCCATTTAAGGTAGATGATGTGTTAGTTAGCAAGGACAGTGAAATGGTTGAAGTGCTTAATGATCAGTTTCAATCTGTCTTTACTATCGAGGACCAGAGTAGTATTGCAGCACTTCAGCCTGAGCTAGAGACAGAGGAGACTATAGGAGAGCTAGGTGGCATAAGTAGTGAACTTGTTCTAGAATATCTAAAGAAAGTAAGGCCTAACAAGGCAGAAGGACCTGATGAAATCCATGCTAGACTTTTAAGAGAATCTGAAAGGGAGTTGTCGGTTCCATTAGCCATAATATTTTCTAAATCACTTGCAGATAGTAAAATTCCACTTGATTGGAAAAGAGCAAATGTTGTTCCTATTCATAAAAAGGGAGATAGAAGTAAATAGGAAAACTATAGACCAGTTAGTCTGACCTCATTAGTCTGCAAGGTGCTTGAATCAATCATCAAAGATAAGATTGTTGAATTCTTGGAGCAAAATGAACTCATCAAAGATACACAGCATGGCTTTAGGAAGGGCCGTTCTTGTTTAACTAATCTTCTGGAGTTTTTGGATGTTGCAACAGATAGCGTTGATCAGGGTAAACAGCTAGATGTAGCTTTTCTTGATTTCAGTAAAGCATTTGACAAAGTCCCCCATACAAGACTGGGGTTGCAACTTAAAATTCATGGGATCAGGGGCAAGATTCTGGATTGGATAGAAACGTGGCTTTCAGGACGCCAGCAAAGGGTTATATTGAATGGGTGCCAATCACAATGGAAGGAGGTTCTCAGTGGGGTTCCACAGGGCTCAGTCCTGGGCCCATTGCTTTTCTATAATATTTGTGAATGCAATTGAGAACAGTATAGACAGCAAAGTCTTGAAATTTGCAGACGATCTAAAAGTTGTCAGGATTATTAGAGGAAAACATGATCAGGATGTTTTTCAATCAGATCTGGACAAGCTAGTTGAGTGGTCTGAAGCATGGCAGATGAAATTCAATTTGAGTAAATGTAAGATTATGCACGCTGGACGGGTTAGCAGTAAACATAGGTATGAAATGGGTGGGCAGAAAATGGAGCAGATTGAAAAGGAAAGAGATTTAGGTGTCGTGGTAAACAATAGACTATCAGCGTCAGACCAGGTTGTAGAAGCTAGGAAAAAGGCACTTAGAATGCTAGGGGCCATTAACAGAAATGTTTCCTACAAGAGTGAAAAGGTAATAACAAAACTGTATTGTGCATACGTTAGACCACATTTGGAGTATCGTGTACAAGCCTGGTCTCCAACATATGAGAAAGATTGCTGGTTGTTAGAAAGAGTTCAAAAAAAGGGCAACAAAAATGATTAATTGTCTTGGTAGTTTACCTTATGAAGATAGATTAAGGAAATTGGGTATGTTTTCACTTAGATATAGAAGGCTAAGAGGAGATCTAATTGAAGTCTTCAAATTTGTAAATAGTCAGCATTCTGGATATTTAAAGGGTATGTTTGAGTTCAATAGGGAAAATCGAGGTAGAGGTCATCAGCATAAACTCATTATGAAACAAAGTAGGACTAGGCTACGACAGTCATTTTTCAGTAGAAGGGTTGTAGGACATTGGAATATGCTACCAGGGGATGTCGCTGATGCAGTGACACTTGCTTCCTTCAAAATTTGATTAGATAAATACTTTACAGAGAAGGGATTAGTTCATAAATACTCGTGGGATTAGCCTTCTTTTATGCAGGTAGAGTAAGGTGATTTGAAGGGGCGAGACTGGTGGAGGGGGGGGATGGGGAGGGGGGGGTGCAACCTCGGATGGGCCCAAGAGGCTCTTTGTTGCACTTTTCTTTTATGTCTTTATGTCTTTATGTCTATCGAGGACCAGAGTAGTATTGCAGCACTTCAGCCTGAGCTAGAGACAGAGGAGACTATAGGAGAGCTAGGTGGCATAAGTAGTGAACTTGTTCTAGAATATCTAAAGAAAGTAAGGCCTAACAAGGCAGAAGGACCTGATGAAATCCATGCTAGACTTTTAAGAGAATCTGAAAGGGAGTTGTCGGTTCCATTAGCCATAATATTTCTAAATCACTCGCAGATAGTAAAATTCCACTTGATTGGAAAAGAGCAAATGTTGTTCCTATTCATAAAAAGGGAGATAGAAGTAAAGAGGAAAACTATAGACCGGTTAGTCTGACCTCATTAGTCTGCAAGGTGCTTGAATCAATCATCAAAGATAAGATTGTTGAATTCTTGGAGCAAAATGAACTCATCAAGGATACACAGCATGGCTTTAGGAAGGGCCGTTCTTGTTTAACTAATCTTCTGGAGTTTTTGGATGTTGCAACATATAGCTTTGATCAGGGTAAACAGCTAGATGTAGCTTTTCTTGATTTCAGTAAAGCATTTGACAAAGTCCCCCATACAAGACTGGGGTTGCAACTTAAAATTCATGGGATCAGGGGCAAGATTCTGGATTGGATAGAAACGTGGCTTTCAGGACGCCAGCAAAGGGTTATATTGAATGGGTGCCAATCACAATGGAAGGAGGTTCTCAGTGGGGTTCCACAGGGCTCAGTCCTGGGCCCATTGCTTTTTATAATATTTGTGAATGCAATTGAGAACAGTATAGACAGCAAAGTCTTGAAATTTGCAGACGATCTAAAAGTTGTCAGGATTATTAGAGGAAAACATGATCAGGATGCTTTTCAATCATATCTGGACAAGCTAGTTGAGTGGTCTGAAGCATGGCAGATGAAATTCAATTTGAGTAAATGTAAGATTATGCGACGCTGGACGGGTTAGCAGTAAACATAGGTATGAAATGGGTGGGCAGAAAATGGAGCAGATTGAAAAGGAAAGAGATTTAGGTGTCGTGGTAAACAATAGACTATCAGCGTCAGACCAGGTTGTAGAAGCTAGGAAAAAGGCACTTAGAATGCTATGGGCCATTAACAGAAATGTTTCCTACAAGAGTGAAAAGGTAATAACAAAACTGTATTGTGCATACGTTAGACCACATTTGGAGTATTGTGTACAAGCCTGGTCTCCAACATATGAGAAAGATTGCTGGTTGTTAGAAAGAGTTCAAAAAAGGGCAACAAAAATGGTTAATTGTCTTGGTAGTTTACCTTATGAAGATAGATTAAAGAAATTGGGTATGTTTTCACTTAGATATAGAAGGCTAAGAGGAGATCTAATTGAAGTCTTCAAATTTGTAAATAGTCAGCATTCTGGATATTTAAAGGGTATGTTTGAGTTCAATAGGGAAAATCGAGGTAGAGGTCATCAGCATAAACTCATTATGAAACAAAGTAGGACTAGGCTACGACAGTCATTTTTCAGTAGAAGGGTTGTAGGACATTGGAATATGCTACCAGGGGATGTCGCTGATGCAGTGACACTTGCTTCCTTCAAAATTAGATTAGATAAATACTTTACAGAGAAGGGATTAGTTCATAAATACTCGTGGGATTAGCCTTCTTTTATGCAGGTAGAGTAAGGTGATTTGAAGGGGCGAGACTGGTGGAGGGGGGGGGGGGGGGGGGGGTGCAACCTCGGATGGGCCCAAGAGGCTCTTTGTTGCACTTTTCTTTTATGTCTTTATGTCTTTATGAGGCTAATGTATATGAAAAACTACCTCCATTTCAACATTTTGCATCATACCGAGATGTGTAACCAGGAAAAGGGGTTACCTGAGGCTTGGCTCCACTCACGGTCTGGTTCCAATATTAAAAATGCGTTTTCCACGACCTAAAATTAAAATGTTCACGCCGCTTCGCGGCGTCACATCAGTGGCCATCGTCATAACGAAGCCATCGTCATCGTCTTCGTTTCGTCGTAACGCTGAATTGAATGAATAACATTTTTAGCTTATTATCCTCTACAAGGCTAAGAAGCTTAAAAATGCCTATGTTTCTGGGTTTTATCAGGCAAACCCGAGAGGAAAAAAAATCGCGCCGCTTCGCGGCGCTAAATAACAAGTACCTACTATAACATGCAAATCCACATTAGAAATGTTGCAAAGGCTTAAATACACGCATAACAAATTGGGGTACATTTTTTTTACGTCATTTCAGCCGACCCCCCACTCAAAAATTATCGGAGACGCCCCTGGGTACAGCTGACAATTGACATAGTTTTTATCAGTGTAAGGCAATGTCGGAACAATACAAACTGCAAGCTGACATCTTTCCTTTTTCGATATCCCAAAAGGTCGAAAACTTAAAAAAATGGGGGGAAAAAAATCGAAATCGTGTGGTTGCAAAATAAAGTGGCCCAAATCCAGGAAGAAATTCGAAATTGGGGGTAGGTAAGGTCCGCTAAAAAAACGGGTTCCCCCCCCCCCCCCCAAAACGGCCGGCTGGATCCGCCCTTGGTTGTTCCCACCCACTCAAAATTGTGTGGCGACGTTCCTGATCCAACAACCCCCGATCTCCCCCACTCTGCCGCTAATGAGCAATTCTTCAAAGAATATTGAAATTCGAGATATTCCGGAAATAATTTAACCCGGCATTGACTGGGGTCCCAGCAGTACGCCATTGACTGGGGAGGGGGGGGGGGGGCGTTAAACGCCCCCTGGTTATCTTCCAAACCAATGATCGCAGCGAGACGCGCAAGGCGGCAATCGAAAGCTCTCAATGAGACAAATCTAAAGTATGCTCACAAATGTCAAAGTAAAGTCAAATGTCAGGTCACAGTCAGGTCAAAGGTCAAAATCGGCGTATTTGAATTTATGGGCCATACTTTCCATCCAAAGCCTTCGATTGCGACCAGTTTCACCCCAAGTGCTGCCAAATATATGATACATATCCCGCATGAGCTTAAGTGAGATTGTTGGCCAAGGTCAAGGCCAGGTCACAAAAGGTCAATATGCTCAATATATCTACGAAAGTCATGCAACACATGTTTTATGAGTTATTTTCGACGTATAATTCGATAGTGATAGTCATTTTACCACCTGAATTAATTTACGTGAAGTAAATGTCAATTTCAGGTCATGTTCAGGTTATCGAAGGTCAAACAAAATTTTAAATTGTTAAATCTAAACAAAAAAGGCATGTTGCTAGACCAGTTTTGTCTCAGAAATACAGTGGTGGCATTTATTTGTCTGTATCTAGTCCATGAAAGCCAAACAACGCAATTTCAAAATATGACGTCATAAGTTACCCATACTTTATATGTCATGTCAGTCGAAAATGGATATATCAGTTTGAATTTGGCATGGTAGTTACCTAGGTATGGTTCTCTGACATATCCTCCGGTTTTTGAATATTTTAGAAAATTTTGATTTTGTGATAATTTTCCCCCCAAAAAAATGTTTTTTTTAGTTTTTGGGGTAAAAAACTAAAAATATCACAAATCCGAGACAACCAGTTTTTAGCCGATGCAATTTTCTATCTTTTGGCGTTTTTCGATTGCATTTTGCTTAAAATGTATGCTTAAAATGTAGGTAGAGAGGGGCGGTCAACTCAAGGGGGGGGGAGCTCAGGTCATGGCACGACCACACCAACATACAGTACAACAACCAGCGTACAACAACCAGGGTCAGACACAGCAGCAGGTCACATGGGATCAGACACAGCGGCAGGTCACACGGGTCAGACACAGCAACAGGTCAAACGGGTCAGACACAGCAGCAGGTCACACAGGTCAGACACAGCAGCAGGTCACATGGGTCAGACACAACAGCAGGTCACACAGGTCAGACACAGCGGCAGGTCACACAGGTCAGACACAGTGGCAGGTCACATGGGGTCAGACACAGCAGCAGGTCACACAGGGTCAGACACAGTGGCAGGTCACACGGGGTCAGACACAGTGGCAGGTCACACAGGGTCAGACACAGTGACAGGTCACATGGGGTCAGACACAGTGACAGGTCACACAGGGTCAGACACAGTGGCAGGTCACATGGGGTCAGACACAGTGGCAGGTCACACAGGGTCAGACACAGTGGCAGGTCACATGGGGTAAGACACAGGGTAAAACACTTTCTGTCAGTGCACCATCTTATGTACAGTATGACGTCACAGCATCATATGGTAACATCAGAAAAACAGAGGCATTGTGCACCAGGGCAGCATTTCCATATTTCTTCTGACGAAGCCGTTATTATTATAAATAGGTTAGATTAGGTTAGGTTGCATTAATACATCAGACAACTTATTTACGCTTTAGGGTTAGGTTTTGTCTACAAGATGGTCTGGGGGTCTGGGGTACAACAGCTCCCAGTAGGGCTGCAGCGCAGTGAGCGGATTGTTCTAAACGTTGGTCCCTGTAACCGTAATTGCTGTAAAGGTTAGGTCAGGTTTGATTATGTTATTATAATTGCTTCCTGACACACCCTGGTTAGGTTTAATGTCTTTGTCAGAAGAAATATGGAATTTTTGCTGTGGTGCACATTGCAGCTGCTTTTCTGATGTTACCATATGCTGCCATACTGTGAATGGAATTACACGGTGCACTGACAGGTACCTACCTGAGTCGAATATTACCTACCTGTATCACTTTTGGTCAAATAATCTTACATTTCCATAATTTATAATTTTGCTCACTGAACAATGAACATCATCACTAGCAAACATATTGATAGAACACCACTGGCGGATACAGTTGCAGTGGAATACCAGTGGGCATAGCCCCTGCCAAATGTGAACAAAATGCAGAAAATTGGCATGTTTCAGCATTTCATATACAATATAAGCAACTTTTATTTGGTGAAATGTGTTTTGAAATCCTCCTCAGGGTAACGTAAAAGTACAATTTCCTCTTTCAATTTTGTAATGTGTCAAAACCTTCTTTTCAATCTTAAAATAATGGCACGTGGCACATTTTCCCACTTATTTTTTTTTTACAAAAGTATCCGTCATAGGCGTCTGATTACCCAAATATTTTTTCTCCTAATGCTAAACAAATTGCCTTTTGTCTGGCTTATGCTCTTGTGATATTTGAAACGATAATCACAGCATAATTAGTGAATACGTTGATAGGAAAATAGGAACCTGTTGGGCCGTTAGCTGTTGGTAAATGAAATAGCATGACGACTCACTGTACACCGTAGTATAAATCTTTGATTCGCCACACACAACACAGGGTATTCGAGGCATACCTGATTGCTCTTAAATTGAAATTATTGACTTAAAAAGATTCAAACTGGTCAAATGTTGATGGCACGGCGTAACACATCAATCAGCAATCAAACATCACGATTCGCGATCATAGAAAATCAAGGTTTCATTCCAAACAAGTACACCCGGCCATAACGAGAGCTGACGTCATCGGTACAAAACTCCATATAAGGGTGGGCCTTACTAAGGCCCAAATTTTAAAATCACAATTGAATTTCTCTTAGACCAGATATCTGTGTTTGTTTTCAATGTTACCCCCCTAAGTTTCGCTCTAAGGCCACTAACTTAGCTATCTCAACTCAAAACTAGTGTTAAGGTGGGAATGTCCCTTTAACCCGCGCGGCGCTGGGGGGTAAATTTTACCCCCGCCCTCCCGGATTTTCTCCATAATTTGTAAACGATGACATATATCGAAGTGAAACTTGCGGTACCTTATAGTGCATCAATGCTACATCTTGTGTTATAATTTTATTGAAATTCGTGAAAATGTGGAGGAGATAATGACGTTTTAGTGACGTCATGTCATGTCATTTTTGGTGAAAAAACGTTAAATGTTTGAAAATTCGTAGAAAATAGCGTGTTGATGCAAATCGTAAATAGAAGAAGTCAAAAGAAAGTAAATAACATTGTCTTTAACATGGCTATCTCATATGTTCAAAATTTTGGGATTTTGACCACCAAAAATGCAAAAAACTGATTTTTGGGGAAGAATTTGCACAAAAGTTTTTTGTTTGAAGATTTTCAAAAAACCGGAAGACATATTAGAGAACCGAGTATGAACGATGTTGAAACCAAATTTCAAAGCAATGTCTTTATTTTTGACTGACTTATGGCTCTCTAAGAATAAGTAACTCATGACGTCATTTTTTTTAATTGCGTTTTTGGCTTTTACTGACCAGATACAGACAAATATATGCCACCACTGTATTTCGAGACAAAACTAGTCTAGAAACATGCAATGTTTATTTAGATTAATCAATTTCAAATTTTGACCTTATTGTGACCTGACCTTGACCTAAGGGCGATTATATGGTGTCAGGCTGTGAAAATGGCTGCTTCTATCGAATTATACGTGTAAATTAACCCATACAACATGTGTCGCATGGCTTTCGTAGACCTGTGACCTTTTGTGACCTGACCTTGACCTTGACCTTTGCTTAAAATTTCACTTTTACTTATACGGGAGATGCATTATACATTTGGGAGCACTTTGTGAGATAATAGTTGCAATACAAGGCTTTGGATGGAAAGTATAGCCCAAAAACCCAAATACTTACATTTTGACACTTGACCTGACTGTGACCTGACGTGTGACTTTATGTTAATAATTTCGGGCATGCGTTATATTCTTCTCACTGAGAGCTTTCGATCGCCGCCTTGCGCGTCTCGCTGCGGTTATTGG
>JAXIVJ010004685.1:0-27500 GCA_036785665.1 Chirona hameri | reverse complement strand
AAACTCGTAAATCGCTGGTCGCGGAGGGCTTCGCAGGATCACGACCTCGGAGGACTTAGGTTATGCCCCTCGTGAAGCCTGGGAGCGAAAGCTCCGTAGGATCACGACCTCGGATGATGTAATTGTATTCCCCTCGTGAAGCCTGGGAGCGAAGGCTCCGTAGATCACGACCTCGGATGGTTTAGTTATGTCCCTCGTGAAGCCTGGGAGTGAAAGCTCAGTAGGATCACGACCTTAGAAGATTTATGATATGCCCCTCGTGACGCCCTGGGGAGCTGAAACTTGTAAGTCGCTGGTCGCGGAGTGCTTCGCAGGATCACGACCTCGGAGGGTTTATGTTATACCCCTCGTGAAGCCTGGGAGCGAAGCTCCTTAGGATCACGACTTCGGAGGATTTAGGATACGCCCCTCGTGACGCCCTGGAGCTGAAACTCGTAATTTGCTGGTCGCGGAGTGCTTCGCAGAATCACGACCTCGGAGAGTTTAGGGTATGTCCCTCGTGAACCCTGGGAGCGAAGGCTCCGTAAGATCACGACCTTGGAGGATAGTAGGCCCCGTGGCAGCCCGGGTGCATCACTGGCAGGGCGACGGGAAAAATTATGTCCATCTCATTTGTATGTACTGCAGTTAGACGGGATTTATTCCGCAGTGAGCCAGGTAGCTCCGGCAGTGAAACTTCGTTTTTTAGTAGGCTGCTGTGGTAGTACCAGAAGACGCTTCGGGAATACGTGATAAGACGCGAGCGCTCAGTTATAACAAGGCTACAACGGTGGACTTTGCAATGAAATTTTTACGAGGTAAGTATACACATAAGCAATTGTTAAATCGTTGTCTTATCAAGTGTCTATGGAAGCCATAATCACGCCATAGGACTGCCGAAACTGCGTATCCGGCGTAGTGCTACGCACCTCTGGAGGGAATAGGAAAAAGGGGAGGGGTCAGGAGACCAACCTGACAGTTTACTGCATAGTATGAAAGATATTGATCGAGTGAATGCATGAGAGAGTCTGAGTGCAAGGACGTATGATTGTGTTAGTCCCAGTGGGAGATGGTCCTTAGCATAGCATTTCACTGGGCATGCAGGGGGGGGGGGGGGGGCAGTGAACCATTTTCTGAACTCATTGTGATATTTTGGAGATAAACCGTTTTGAAACCATGTAAGGAGGAGCCAGATAGCCATTAGGCCGGCTCACGAACAAGGAACCTGTACCTTATTCCACCCGACCAATTTCCTATTAACCCGCAAAAATTTCACCACCACACCTTAACCGTGCAGCGACCTATGTGCTCGCCGACGATTGACTTGCCTCCAAATTGAACAAATGTATGTACGGGTTTAATTCGATCCTGCATTTGCTACCACAACATTTAGTAATATCTCGAAAACAGGGGGATATAACATTTTGAAGTGCCATATTTCGATTCCTGATCTCAAGAAAACCACGTGAGAAAATGTCAAAAATGTTGCAAATTGTTGAAAATTGTTGCAAGCAGCTCTAACTGTTGCAGATTAAGTCAGAGAGCCTCAAAATTTATGTAAATGCGTTCAGCGACCCAAAATTAACCGGAAAAAGAGTTTTATTTTTTTTGAAAAATGTTGCAATGTTGCAAGAAATTGAAGAAAGAATTGAGAAGCGAAAACCCGTTACAATAACACCAATACGTTTACAACGGGAGAATTCAACGCTGAAACGGCGTTTGCAATGGTTTACAAATCACAAAACCCGGTAGGATAAATTTTCTATTTTTACAAATTATTTTGTATCATGTTAAGAACATACCAAGAAATAACAAAATTAACCCGCCAGATCTGAAATCTGAATTCGGCAAATGACGACGTGGTCTATTGGACATTGACAAGACAGATTCAAAGTAATGTAAATGCAGAATTAACTGCACGCAACGCGGCACCCGATCGGGCATCCTAATTCAACAAAATACCTCATCTTTTAACTTTGTCTAAATAATGCGTTTAATTCAATTAGGCCTTGCCCTTAATTTGCAACGAGTTGTTCCTCTTTCAATCACGCCTGGGTTAACATTATTTCCTCCTGACCTTTTCCGATTTTGTAGAAAATCAGTAGATTTATAACATTTCAGGGAATGAGCGCTACACAGCAATTGGCCCTCCCATTGGCCTTCAACGTTTCTTTGATCCGGCGTTTGAGTTGGAGCCGATGAAGCCCCATCGGTTGCCCGGCACTGATTGGAACAAATTTAGGGCGACCAAGTCAATTAAGACCGAATGCCTGATATTGATCTCAGCGGAAATTAGAACGATTTCCATAAAGTATACAGACTATGGTCTTCCGATGACAGTAACACACTAACCAAAATGACGTCTGATGATTATGTAATTTTGGTGCTATAATCTCGTGAAATTTCAAAGTTACTGTCTGCGAGATCACATACCTTTAAAAAGGTAGTCAATTTTTCATTGCAATTTATAACACTTCTCAACGGTTTATTGCTTCCCATTTGAGCATTAAATGGTCCAAGCCTGACTCTCCGATTATAACTGAACATGTCGGTCCAGTAGCGTTCGGGTGGAGTAATTTTCGTCAGAATTTAGAGACCAGAATAATGTGTTGCTCTGCGAGCTTACACTGAGCTTACACTGCTCTGCGAGCTTACACTGAGCTTACACTGAGAAAACAACGTACCGAATTTAGGTCTCAGAGTCCAATTTTTGGGTTCATTTTCCCTATTCAAAATACACCACACGTTTTGAGTCTTTCTGCTAAGCTCGGCGGTCTCCTTGCAACTAAAATGCGGACTAATCTTGTATTCCTATTTTCGAGGTGCTTAAAAAGAAGACTGTCCTTGTCCTTTAAACTTTTATATTCTGGAACTTTTTTTAGACCGTTTTCGGTTTCACAATGAAACCTTTTAAAACACATTCTCAAACATTTGTATCAGTGGCTAATGAATCTCCAACGCCTCTCTGTGTGATAGTGCAGTCAGCCTTTTTAACCAAACAGTGGATGGATGAAGTTAGCGCTAACCATGGGCAAAGTTTGCCGACTCGCCGACACTGCCAGATTACTTTGCAGCTGCAAAAGATCATCTAACACCTCAGCCGAGCGCCGGGCCATAATAGCTTGAGATAAGCTACCACCAGGACGATCTGCATATGTGGATGCTTAGCACATGGCACACCTCTGTAACAAAGGTACCAACTTTATTGATGTATTCCTAAATAGTTCGGTAGCTACCCGTAGTCACGGCTGTGTTGATGTTATCGAATATGTCTTGATTAACACTAGTGGATCGTTGACTCGTTAACCTGTTAACGGTCGGTGAATGGAATAACATGTAACATGCAGGTAAAAGAAATAGTAAAATGCTAACGCAAACAAATTATATACAGAATGCATTGCTCGCAGGCACGTAGGCAGTATTTTTATCGGGGGGAGGGGGGCACGTCGGTGGTAGAAACAAATTTCGTATCCTGTACATTTCGTAAATGACATATCCTTTACCATATATGGTAAAAATGATGATCAATGCAAAAGTTAAAAAAATAAACTTCATATGGCAGTAAAATATGGTCCTTGAGGTAAAAGTGACGCAAATCAATATTTGGCTACTGAAAACGGGTCTTGTTTTCTGGTAGCTATTACATTGCAATTGTATGTTACTCTAACGTAATTTCCGGGCTCTGGCAACCCTGATAGATCGCCATTCTAAATCACGATATATCATCATCATCACCTTTAAAGGAAATAGTTCACCTTCAACATTAGTTTTAAACTGAGATAGCAGTTTTGTAGCCCGTGTTGTGAAACCCCTATCTGCAAGTTTTCTTGACTAAAAAGACTCTCCAGCCGAATATATTGGATTTGTTGGCGAATGAATGCGGTGCTGGCGAAATAATGTGGTGCTGGATCTAGTCCGGGCAGAGGCTATAGTCCATGGGCGGATCCAGGGGGGGGGGGGGGCAAGGGTCAATGCCCCCCCCCCCCCCCAAAGGTCCTGGAACTATGATTCCCCCCCCCCCCAACGGTCGGACCTACAGGTGTAAAAATTGCCCTTGCAGCAGTCAAAATCCAGTTATCCACAGTGAAAAACTTTTAAATTTCGCGCCACTCCGCGGCATGACACAATTCGCAATTGCTTATACAAATTTGGAAAATGGGAAAAGGAATTAATTACGTGTCTGGCAGAGGCTCTCCTTGGCGGTACCTAATTGGGGCCCACTCCCGTCATAAAATATTCAAGCGGGCTACATGTTTAGCTAGTCTGCCGAGTTCCGAAAAAGGCGAGCGAACGCAAAGACGCGGATATCGGCTCCCGGAAGCAGCTCCAGCGGGTGCCCAACTTGCTGGACCGAAGGGCTAATGTGGGACCTTGCCAGAACTGTCTCCCCAAGCCAGCTCGACCCAAGCCATCTCGCCCCAAGCTCCTCCAGATCCACAGGGGCCATTTATGCGTGGAAAAGTAGTTCTGCCTATTGCTGCTTTTAAACCGTTTGCACTGTTACCAGTTGTTTGTTACAATTCGGTCCATATGCTTACAGTTATTATCATATGTACTATTGAGCGCTGACTGCCACCGGTCATCGTGATTTACTATCCGAGGAATAGGTATATGAAACACTACCTTAATTTCAATATTTTGTATCATACCGAGATGTGCAACTAGGAATAGGGGTTACCTGCGGCTTGGCTCCACTCATGTGATATAAATCAAGGGGTCTTTCAGGGCTCATCGCTCGGACCCATTCTCTTCAGCGCGTTTGCAAATGACTTGAGTCTTCATGCGGCTGATGCGATTGTGGTGCAATATGCCGATGATACTCAAGTCATGATTTCGGAACCAAAATCTTGTATGCCAGCGCTTATCGCCCGCATGGAGTCGGCTGTCGCTTCTCTTGGGGACTACTTTCATTGCAATGGGCTTAAAGTTAACGTAAGGAAGTTCGAACTCCTTACCATCGGATCACGACAAAATTTGCGCTCACTTCCTCAGTTTACTATCAAGTTCCGTGACACTTACCTGGTACCTCACTCAGAGGCACGCAACTTGGGTGTCATTTTTTATCAGCACCTCACCTGGGACGCTCATGTGTCAGCCCTCTGCCGTAAGTGCTGCGGTATCCTTGTCAGTCTATCCCATATCCGTCACTACCTCCCGTCACAAATACTTCCCGAAATCGTCACCGCCCTAGTGTTCTCTCACATTCGTTACTGTTTGGTCGTGTACGGAAACGGCTCTGCCAAAAACCTGCATCGCATTCAAAAACTCATCAACTTTGCAGCGCGAGTCGTTTCCGGAAAACGCAAGTTTGACCACATTTCGGAGGTGCGGGAAGCACTGGGGTGGCTCGATGCTCCCGACCTCTTCCTTTATCAAACCCTCTGTCTTCTCCACAAAGTCCGCAGCACCGCTGAGCCGGAGAGTCTCGCCGGTCTATTTTCTCACAACTGTGAGAGACCGGCGCACTCTCGAACGACCCGACAGGACCACCACCTATCTCTTCCTCGGGTCAGGACAGAGGCCGGAAAGAGGCGCTTCGCCTACCGCGCTGCGCGCAATATGAACGGTCTGCCACGCGACTTCGAGTGCATGTCTGCTGGCAAGTTCATGAGAGAGCTGAAGCGTAGCCTGGAGCCAGGGCGCCATACCTGACGTGACATGCGAGGTGCACTGAGTTTTATGCGTGTGTGGAAGTGTGAAAGTGCATGCTGATGTGTTTTGTATTGTACCCTGTGTAACCTGCCAACATGACAAACAACTGTAAAAACCTCATTCGTGTGGATAGTTCATGCTTTAATACATACATACATACATACATACATGGTCTGGTCCCAATATTTTTTTAAAAAAAATCCACTACCTAAAATTAAAATTTCACTCCGCTTCGCGGCGTCACACCGGTTGCCATCGCCATAACGAAGCCAACGTCATCGTCTTCGGTTCGTTGTAACGTTGAATTGAATGAGTAGTGTTTTTAGCTTCTTATCCTTCACAAGACCCATATTTCTGGGTTTTATCAGGCAATCCCATACAATTTCAATATTTTGTCAATATTTTGCATCATACCGAGTTGTGCAACCAGGAATAGGGGTTACCTGATACTTGGTTCCACTCACGGTCTGGTTCCAATATTACAATTTCTTTTTCCACGACCTCAAATGAAACTTTTCACGCTGCTTCGTGGCGTCACATCGGTGGCCATTGTCATAACGAAGCCATTGTCGTCGTCGTCGTCTTCAGTTCGTTGTAACGGTGAATTGAATTAATAACATTTTTTGCTTCTTATCCTCTACAAGGCCCATATTCCTGGGTTTTATCAGGTAAACCCGAACAATTTCGCTATATAACAAATACCTACTATAACAGGAAAACCACATTAGAAATGCTGCAAAGGCTTGATCCCTATACATTCATAAAAATGGAGTAAATTTTTTAAAAAAATTCAGCCGACACCCCTCTAAAAAAAATCACCGACGCTCCTGCCTAACCCCCGCTCAACAACTTTTTGGAAATACGCCACTGGATTTGCCCCCCCCCCCAAAAAAAAAACACGTCTAGATCCGCCCCTGGGCTATACCATCAGCCAATCAGCTTGCAGCTGGTGCTAGCAAGCGAACTGGCGGCCGCCGGTTGGCACATCTCTAATGCGAGTCTATCCTTACGCGACTACTTTTGAATCTGATTGGCTGATCCATTTTTTTAATTCTCGTGACGTCAGGACTCTGACCCATAGAGTATGCATATGGTTTTGATAAACAATAATAATGCACGGCCTTCTGTCCTGAATCGGCGCGATATAAGACCATTTTTGACAATATAAAAAGAAATTGTATTAAAGAACATAATCAAATCATGTTTGGGAAATTTTCCAAGGTGAACTATTGCCTTTAATTTTCCTTCAAATCATTCAACCTTTGTGTTTAAGCTATATGACTACGTGAACTGAATCAGGGACGTAGGCCACTGGGGACATGCCCCTCCCCCCTCCCCCCCCCCCCCCCTGAGCGATCCAGTTTACACTAGATAAAATGGGATTCCGTCAAGCTTTAACATTACGTCTATGGGCGTTTCATGGAAACAATCGGGTTTGAAATATCTCTGACTGCACCCCCCCCCCTCTCCCCTCGGCAGGTGAAAAGGTATTTTGGCCTCTCCCTGAGCAAAATCCTGGCTACGTGTCTGAATTGAATTGATCAAAGTCTTCCCCCCCATGTCAAAATCAAATCCGCCACCACTGCCTCAGACGTGTGTTGTTGACCCGGGGGGGGGGGGGGATAGGGTCGGGTCGTCAGAAAATCTAATTATATCTAGTGTACATTTGTTTTGCTCAGGGGGCAGAGGGGGGGGGGGGGGGGGCACATGGCCCCGTGCTCCCCCTTGGCTACGTCCCTGATTGCTCGGATCAGATCCATGCAAGTGATTGCAAAGTCGACAGAGACCTGACAAGACATGACAAAGTCGTAGATTTCGTAAAAATGACGTCATATTTGTTTGCAATGTAAAACATAAGGTATACCCAACAAATAGTGTCAGTATCATATGGGTGGCCCGCCGCCTGCCACCATTGTGTAATTGCAGTTAGGATGCTAAAGATTGAGACATGTGATAAAATTAACTAATGCCAGCCCTTCTATACACAAAGCCGTTTGACCAGCATTGGACCCGCATCCGTTTCGGCAGCCCGATTGGCCCGCACCGCCACCCGGACCGCGGTCACCAGCCGACCAGCCCTGGAACGAGCCAGTCTCTAAAGCAGAGTTTGCCACGGGCCATGGGCCGGGCTGGCAACGGGCCTGGGCCGGGCCTCAACTTTAAGGAAATCACCGGGCTCTGGACGGGCCTGGGCTGATAATGTTCAAGTAATGCGCGCAAGCTCAGGTCAGAGCTTACAAATATTTTAACCAGCAGTTCACTTCCACAGCAACACACAAGCGAGTGATATTGAGCTCACCATAATAAATATTGATTTAAGAGTGTATCAACACTCAAATCAATGATAACAGTTAGTTTATAGTTACGCGCCAGACGCAGACATTTGGTCGTCGAGCGACGCTAGCGCCACGCTGCGGACGCCGTGAGAACTAAACCGTTTAAATGGAGATATTTGTTAAAAATACCGACGCAAAGTACTTGTTCACAATCCAACGCATCTGAAAAATCAAGATAAATCTGTATCTCACAAACAATATGTATTTGATCGTATCATCATCCCTCATTTCCGGACCGTCACCAGACAATAATTTGATGGACCAGACAAACTATTGTCGCGCTGCCAATCATTAAGCTTGATCCCTTTATGGAAAAACTCGTTCCTCTTTACAATAAACCATGATACCACGCGATACTACATTAAAATATTTCATTTTTCATTCTGCATCACTTTTGACTAAATTTACTTACATTTTGAACGTTCACTTTGCGTCGGAAATCATACATGCAGTTTTGTAGAATCACTATAGATATATGTGGAATTTCGGTGAAATGTAGACCAATTTATGAAAAAATCGTTCTCCAGTTTAAGAAAACCATGACACTGTACGATAAAGCATTGCATTGTCTATCGATAGGTATCATGTTTGTAATAGTTTTCTTAAATTTCGAACCGTCAAATAGCGCTGAAAATTAGAGATGACACTTTAAAACTGAAAACTGAATGTCAAAATTTGAAATTGATAAATTTAAATAAAAAAGGCATGTTCCTATATCAGTTTTGTCTGATAAATACAGTAATGTCATTTATTTGTCATCATGTGGTCAACAAAAGTCCTCAAAACGTAATTCCAAAATATGACGTCATGAGCTACTCATACTTAGGCAGCCATAATTCAGTCAAAAATAAAGATATTGCTTTGAAATGGATTTGGGTATGGTCCATATGTAGTTTTCCGACATATATACCGGTTTTTTAATGTTTGAAATTCTAGATTTTCAGGTCATTTCCCCTCCCCAAACAAAAAAAAACGCTTTTTGGAATATGTGTGGATCAAAAACCAAAATTTGCACAAATCCCTGCCAGACATTGTGTAGCCCTTGGCATTTGCTATCTTTGATTTTGTATTGCATTTTGCTAAGAAATGGCCTTTGTACGGCCTGTTCAAGTTCGGCTGATGTTTTCATCAAACTCGTGTGGAGTGACGTCACTACATTTGCTATATCTCAACAACAAAAAACGACGAAATTGCTTCATTTTTTCATGGAAGTCGTCAAATTGATGTGGGAGAAGGTACCCGAAGTTTCGCGTTGATAGCGCTATTCGTTGTGTCTGTCCGCGCAAATGTCCGCATTAGCATAGACACGAAGCGTAGCCTATCAGAGTTATGCAGTGCTACAGGATAAGGATCAAGGACGTAGGCAAGGGTTATTGATTCACCTTTCTTGGAAAGATTCAATCACGATTCATTTTGGAATATGAATGATTCAGTCACCGTTTGATTCGTGGATAACCATTTTGAGAGATGATTCTTTCCGATTCAAAGAATCAACGCATTTTTTAATCAAATCACATTTGACTCGCCATTGAAATAGCATTGCACAGTCTTTTGTATTCAATCAGCCTTGTTTCTATGCGGGTTCTGATTCAATCATGATTCATGAATGTACAAAAATCCGGTGGTGAATCGATTCTTCTTTGATTCAAGGGATTTGATTGAACGATTCCAATCGATTCAATCAGAGTCGAATCAATAACCAGTCTCCAAGGGGAGGGGCAAGGGGCCATGACCCCTCTCCCTGGAGGCCAGGCGGGCCCTCAGGAGACCGAGCGAGGGTCCCCTGGGGCCGAAGGCCCCAGTGTTTTTGATGGTGTCAGGCGCCCGCAAGACGCCATACGTCGCATAAAAGAACGTCCACGAACCGAACAAAATCGCAACACGAATAAATAACAACACTTGCTTAGTCTGTTAAGGCATGTATATGTAAATACATAGAAAGGGGCCACAGCCAGTGTGGATAGGGCCCTCTACTAGCTTTTAAAGGCCCCTGCCGATCTGCAGAGGGCCCACTATCGGCATTTAGAGGGCCCCTTCCGGTTGTAGAGGGCTCTCTGCCGGCCTTTATAGGACCCTGCCGATCTGTAGCGGGCCCGCTGCTGGCCTTTAGAGCAGGCGCAGATCCATGATTTCGGTCAGGGGGACGCGGAATACAAAAAAAGTTGCACCCTACGGGCGCGTTTGTATGGCGCGACATGGGCGCGACATGGGCGCGACCCGGGCTCAGGGGGGGGGGGGGGGGGGGGGGGGGTGGCGCGCCCTAGCCCCCCTGGATCAGGGCCTGCCTTAGAGGGTCCTGTGGTGGTAGAGGTGGTCTGCCGGTCGAGCGCCGGTGAGGCTCTCGGAGGAAGAACAGTCAAAATTCTCATTGTTTTTCAGTCTATGCTAGTAACGTCTGAGAGGAGTACAAGGTTTTGACAATGTAGGCTTTGGCTTTGACTAGAACTCGCACTGACACTACCAGGAAAGGTCAGAAGCCCAGCTCTCTCCCACTGAGCTACAGGGGCGAACAAATCGCTCGTTTCTGCACTATCAAAAGCTTTTTAATGTTAGTTTCATAATTCTGACCCCCGAATCCAGATCACTGCACAATAATTTAGGTGGGGCGGAATGAATGTATTGTACTGCAATAGAAGTTGCTGTGAGGATAGATCAAGCTAGTATATTCCGATAACTCCTATATTACGAATTATCACACATATTACACTATATATATGACTAATCAATTTACGATTTTCATCTACAAGAACTCCTAAGTATTTAATGCATGTTTTTGTCGTGATTGGTGTATCAAATAATACTATGTCAAGATCTTGTCACGTCACTGATCTTTGACATATTTGGTAATCTGTCTTTGATAATATATTTACATGGAACCACTCGTTCATTTTTGGGAATTAATTCATTAATCTGTATTTGGAGCTCTTCAACATTTCTAACTTAAAGGGAATGTTTCACTTTTCTGATAGTTGTCAAATATATGCTGGTTGTAGTCGAAAATATGAAGTAAGTGCTATTGAAAACGATGGTGCCATTTTTTTTCTCTCAAAAAGTCACTTAACTTTATACAAATTAAGGTTTTTAATTTGGGATGATGACGTCATTATTGAGCTATAGACTGCCGCTGATTGGCTGACAACGTGGGCATTGCTGAAAACGTGGATGTCAGCCAATCAGCGGCGGCACTAGCCAAGACCCCATTTTGTAAATGGGAAATTAAATTGCTTAAAAACGGCTAAGGTTTTGGAAAAAATGAGCTTAGAATTTTTGACATTTCATTAACGGCCAAAGAAAAGGTAAGGTAATTTGTCTCAGTTCTCAGTTCTGTCTCAGTTCTCAGTTTTGGCTATCTTAGTTCAAAACTAATACAAAGGTGAAACATTCCCTTTAAGAAAACAAATTGCCGTATATCATCAGCAAATAAGTAAAAGCTACCTATGTCTGTTGTATTGCTGATGTCATTAATATAAAGAATACATAAAACAGGACCTAAAATTTAACCCTGTGGGACGCCAATTTTAATCATTTCTTTCTTAGATGCAACCTCATCTATTATTGCCATGTTATGCCTCTTATTATTATATGACTCTATCGTGTTGTAGAAGCCCCTCGTATCACAATGCGGTGTATTTTTTTTCTGGAGAATTGCTAAGTAAACTGTATGCAAAGCTTTCTGTAAATCAAGGTATAATGAGCATGTTATTTCGTTATTTTGTAGAGATTTTGTAACTTCATCGTACATGTGCACAATCGACATGTACGTACTGTGTTGTTTCCTGAATCTGAATTGAAGAAGATTCAGCATAATATTTTAATTAACCCGCGCCCCACTGGAGGTGGCAGAATCTCCCTCGGATTTTCTCAATAACTTGAAAACAATGATAGATATCGATGTCAATCTTTCAGTACATTATGCTGCATCAATTCGACGTCTTACAACAACATTTCAATGCAAATAGTGCAGTAATTTTTGAGATAATCACGTTTTAATCATGTCATGTTTTAATATCATGTCATTGTTTGTGGAAAAACAATAAATGTTTGACAAATTGTAGAAATTCGAATTGTAAAGCAAGTTCCAAATAAAATATGTCAAAAGAAGGTGAATGACATTAATTCAAAACAGCGATTTCGGATTTGTGAAATTTTGAGTTTTTGACTCCCAAAAATAAAAATACACTTTTTTGTCGAAAACTTATTTGTCGTTTTACAACATACAGCATTCTGTACTGTTTAAATTATGTGGGCCGCCTTGGCTACGAGGGCCCCTCTGATCCCATCCCCCCGGGCGAAATCCTCCCTACGCCCCTGATAAGGATACCTACTAATAATCAGTCATCATTTACATGAACAGCTGCAACTATGACAGAAAATACAAGCATCTATATGGTCACCTGCAATGCTGAAAATGATCATCTTAAATCCATTTCACAAACAAAGCATTAACTATAAATCAATATCATCAACCTCATTGGGCATGAGAGGCATCATCATTTTGCAAGTAGACAGTGACTTGGGCACTATAATGTTGGACATTGACATGTCTTTAAACCTACTTAGTATTTTATTTTAGATTTATTCACAGGACAAAATGCAAATTCAAGGTTAATTTGCATGCTAGAAGAAAAAAATCAGCTAAAGAACAGAAATGTATGTAGGGCCATCTAACATTAATCTCAATGTTGCAGCACAACTATGCAAGCATGGAAGTATGACACAAATGTAAGTTATGACCAGTGTTGTGAGTCTATTTCCTTGGCAAATCATGTTAAAATTAAATAGAACCTGCAAGAAAAAAAAAACAAGAATGCATTGTATATATAAAATATTCATTATAAATCAAGGCATCTCTAGCGGATTTCGAAAACAAACAGGCAGGCGTGGTAAAAGTGCTGTGTACCCCGACCAAAAGTAGCACATACAAAAATGACCCCAGCACAGCTGGGGGCATTTCTTTACTTCACATGAATACCCTATAAACACCTGGATGATGCTCACATCATCCCTATATATTAACCAGCGCCGTGCCGGAGGGGGGAGGGGGGAGGGGGTAGACACCCCCTCAGGTTTTTCGCGGATAGCGGAAAAATGGCGACGCGCAGCGCCGCCATTTTTGACACAGCTGTGTGTGCATCAATTGTCCACATTATGTAAAAAAAAATATCGGGTCATCTTACGTCAGGTCACCAGACCAGGTCACCAGACCAGGTCACGTGACTGGTCACATATATCTACAATTCGTTTATCTTTGATTTTGTTTTATATCAGCGACCTAAGGTCGGTTTAATTGCGTGACCTCCCCATTATTTGTCTAGGGGGAAATATTCAAATGCTTCCTATTCTAAGGAGACGCAAGATATCAGTCTAACTACTTCTGGATCATGTTGTTATCGGACATTCTTGATGACCTAGGTGCCGTTTTTGTTCAGTGATCCCTACAGGGTCAGCCGAGGTCATCCGAGGTCACCAACAGTTTTATGTCAATAACTGTCGACATAATGACGATAGAGAAGTGAAACCGACACCAATGTGTTTATCCCGTCGCGGCACCTCTTCCCATATGCAATATGACCTACTTGGATTAACACCACTTGACCTTGACCTTAGGTCACATTTGTAAGTTGACCTGACCTGGTCAACACTAATATGAGGTGAAGCGTTTTGACGAGACAAGCACGATGGCGTCAAAATTACTGCCTTGTCGTTATTAGGTAAAAAGCTATTCGTGATAACTTTTTTTTTAAATAGCCTTTTTGACATTTGATGAGCTCTAGAGCCTAAACTATTGACCGGAGCTCAAATTCGAGGACATATTTGCGATTGCATTTGTTTTTCAAGAGCTTTCCAGTGCGTTTTTTCGATTGTTCCTATCTAGAAACAGTTCCTGTGATATCTGGTAGTTTCTGGAGCGAAGTCCTAAAACTTGAAAATCTGACCTTTGATGACCTCTGGTGACCTCAATATTGACTTTAAGAAGAAATATCTAAAATATCTTCGAATCTGCTTGTGAACATTTTGAACATTTTTTTCTGCGTCTTTTTAGCCCTTTTAGTTTTCGAGTTAGAGGGATGGGGTCTCAGGACAGTGAAATCCACTGTCCTGACAGTGGACCTCCATTGAAAATGCACTAGCACCCTGTCCCCGGCCCCGGGGGAATCTACTGTCCGGATTTCCCGCGCCGTGCCGGGGGTGGGGCGTTTAGACGCCCCCTAAGGTTTTTCGAGGATAGCAAAAAACGGTTGCGCGCAGCGCCGTCGTTTTTGCTACAGCTGATAAGACATCCCAGCCCAACCCACATATTGTAAAATTCTTGACCACGGGTCATCTCAGGTCAGGTCACCAGGCCAGGTCACGTGACCCCACCTTGAAAAAAGTGTGCGATCGTACCACAGCTACAGTTTTTGGCCGATCGATTTCGTACTTACAGGATTTCATAAGGGTAATAAATAGCACCTACTCGGGTTTATCTCTTTTTTATAGCGGTGACATAAGGCCGGGTAAATTTCGTGACCTCCCCATTATAAGTCAATGGGGAAATTGTCAAATGCTTCCTATTCTGAGAATACGCATGATATCAGCCCAATTCCTTCTGGATCATGTTATTATAGGCCATTATTGAAGACCCAGATGCATTTTTGGTTCGTGACCCCACGTGTTGAATCTATCGTCCAGATTTTTGTTTTTGTCGGATTTTTTTTTAATGTCATTTATTATTATTGGCAATCAAGAGCTGAAACGAAACTGCTAATTAAAAAAATGTACAGACATACTGACATGATGAATGTGATGATTAAGTGAATAATACATCTGAAGTGGTTTTGACGATCAGTATTTCTAAGGACATGATTGCTTAGTAAATTTTCGCAGGAATGACATAGTAATAATTTTTTGCTGGCATTTTGACCCCCGAGTACTTCATGAGAAGGAGCATTTTGTCCCCGACCTTATCCATAAGGACAGAACACTTTACCACCCTTGCAAACAGGTTTTAGGGGAGCTGCGTACTTGAAATATCGATCCATCTTGAACGCAACCATTCATTACTCAAACCCCTCCAAACAGTTTTTGGGACACTTCAAATGTTTTAAATGTCGCTGCCAGACATACGGGATTAAAGGGAATAGGTCACCTTGAAAGTTGTCTTGAAATTCAACCACACGGTGCATCTTGAGCTCAAAACTACGAATATTACTTTGTTTTGGACAACTGATGGATATTTATGGAGAAAGAAGTAAGTTTCTCTTTGCATTTCACAATAAAGTTGGCGTTCTGGCTCCGCCCCGCTCCGCCTGACGCCAAGTACAGTATCTGACAAGGGGCCACCGCGTCGCCCGGGCGGCTGAGCGGATATTAACGAGGCGTCGTGATCAGAGACAACGTCCCAGAGAGTGTACCTGCCTCCGGCGGCGAGCGTTCATGTCCCGATCGTGGCCCAGAATATCGGACATGAAACCAGGCCCACTAGTCCTGTGTCGAAATTGCTTAACGTAGGGAGGTAATTCTTTCACCACAACCCATTTTTAGATCTGCTCTACAAATCTGCTATCTCAGTCCAAAACCCCATGTTAAATGTGAACTATTCCCTTTAAATCTTACCCAGTGAGAACATCTTCAATCAATATTTTGATCCGTTTTAGTTAATATTTTACAGTGAGCAATCATTTGTCGGCATAGCTCTGCGCAGTACGCACTACGTACTGCTGTCAAATGGGCTCGGGATGGCGATGTACCCTAGCAGGCGACTACGGTGGGATCAGCTGTTGCGCCCGGTGGCAAGTTTACAATCCTGCTACGGGATTCGCACTTCGAGCGCTGGTCAGTACGCTCTGTGGATGCCGTCACAACCTCAGCATGCAAACTTTGGGTGCTGATTGGTCAGTGTGTGGATGTCGTCACACCAGAACCAACCAATGATAGGTAGGGAGGGAAACAGTGGGGACCGCCAGTCGGGAGATTCTTGAATAGCATGATCGAGCGAGATTGCAGAAGCGGAAGGAGAGAGCCTAGGATTTTGTTATACGGTCGTGCAAGCCGCAGTACATTGTTTACGAGTTTATGTCTATATTCATGCTTTTAAAACCTGAATTGTCTGCAAACTGTCTTTAGCTTTACGAACGCAAGATGGACAAATAATTATTGACTTAACTTAGATTCGAGCTCTGCCGTTATTGTAATTTCCTTTCGATTGAAACACCGTAGTTTTGGCTAACATGGATATGTGAGTGTGGACACGGGAAGCAGGTAACAAGCCTCAGCACAGTGTTGGAAAAGTTCATGTTTGTTGGTTCCATATCCACCAACACATTTTGTACTCCCAAATTGTGACTGGTAAAAAATGATTATTTTTGTGCTCCTCAGAAATATGTATTGTTTATTAACTAATAAATGTGTTTGTTCAGTTGCAGAGAAAACCTGTTCATAAAAGGTTGACTTCTAGCTGGGAGATGCTTACTACCTACAGCAACAGGAAGAATCTAAGTACAAAGTCAGAAGTGAGAAGTGAAGGACAACAATATATGAACGAGGACATCAATGTGGATATCATCCATCAAGATCAACAAAGATCTGTTCAATACCTTGGCTTGACGTCAAGCTGTTTCAGCATACAAATATATAAACATGCATGCTCAATGTAACAACCTTCTTTTCTCTTTGCTGAAATACATGAATGATGGAAAACTGAAAAGACTTGGTTTTAGTAGATCCAGATTCCAAATCCAGCCACACTGTCACTGACTACAAGGCATTGCAAAGTTGGACTGAATAGTAGCCAACACCACAATTACCTCCATCCACCCACTGCCACTGGACTAAAATAAAAGCTTAGACAAAGACAAACCCAAGTCCCAACTTGAACTGTTAACAAACCAAACAAAGTTAGTACAAACACAGTTATAAAGTTACCTTGAACAAACCCAACTCACAAGGCAAACACCGTCAGCAAGCAAATGTTCACCGTGCCTTAAAGGGAAATAGTGACCTTTTTCCACAAAAATGGAGTTAGCACTTCAAATCGCCAAACGAGACCAAAATATATTGTAAATTCATCACATTTTGCATGAAAACTTCCCTACCGAAAGATATTTCAAGTTAAAGTTGATAAGCGTTCCAAACTTTTAACGACCGGTACTTGCAAGTACTTTTGGTCCTCATCAAACTGCGGGCTTTTCCCGTATTGTTTTTTTACGCAATGGAGTGAAAAATATATTGTGCGTTCTGCTTGTTGTGATTATATGGCCGGCGATCTTCTAAAACTAACAGCGATTGGAAAAAGTGGCAATAAAATCGGAAGCTCATCGATGCACATCAACGGCGGCATAGTTAGTGGTTGCGACCCTCAATTTTTGCAAATCGATTCATTTGTTTTCAACATTAGGAGTATTGTATAATTTGTCTGTGGCTGTATATAACACTATGCTTTATATTATCATGAAAAATAATATTTTTTCCCCAACAAACTAGCAAACAATAACACAAAACTGGCAATTAAATCGGAAGCTCATCGATGCACATCGACGGCGACCTATTTAGCGTCGGCGATTTGTTTACAAAGTCATTGTCATGCTTCTCGGCGCACTTAACCATTGTGGCGAGTTGTTCCTGATTAGTATACCCAAGTCCCGAAGCAGGCTTTGTTAATGACGTCACTGGTGCCATTCTTGTGTAGCATTGCAAAATATATCTGATTTTGAGTTGAAAGCTAATTAAAGTCTTATTCAAATTATTGTTTTTAAGTTTGAATTTTCTTGTTTATCATTATTAAAGGTATTTTATCACTGTATTTCATAGTAGTTGACACTTCAGAAACTTGTGACGTAATAATATTGTATCCAATATGCATTTCCCTCACCTTTTGCTATTGTGGCGCAGTGCCGATTGCTTTGCGAATAATAGCTTGCCTGGGGTTCAATTTATTCCGCCCTTATTTTATTCGAGTTGGTATAGTTTGCATGTTGTTGTTATTCATGACTTATACTGATAGTCAGCCATGCATCACGGATGCTTCACGGATTGCTGCACGGATCAGAGCGCTGCTCGAACGCATGCTAGTAGCGCTTTCGTTCTCCATGGCAACCAGGCGTGAGCCAATGAAAAGCCAGAACGTATTCCCTTTCTGGCTTTTGATTGGCTGACGCCTGGTTGCCATGGAGAACGAAAGCGATACTGGCGCTACTAGCGTGTGTCCGAGCAGCGCTCAGTTTGATCGGAAACGTCACAGAGTCTCCAAAAATGCCGCACTCGATGTAAACAATGGTAGGGAAGGACAAATTTGTCAATGATCTTCATGAAGTACACAAGGTACTTGTTTCGTATTTTTTCCAAACTTACAACTTTGAATTTGGGAATAATTTTATTTAATTCTTAAATTTAAATAAAAAAATTTCAAACCATAACGGTAGCCTAAGAAATTGTTGCTAACAAAATCAAAAGGTCATTATTTCCCTTTAAAGGGATTATACGGGTTTCCGTCCTGAAAGGAAATGCACTCTTTTGCAGTTGTATGAGCTTTAAACACGTTTAAGACATATACCAGGGACCTCAATGCGCATTTAGTCCATTATTTAAGCAATTATCAGCGCATTTAGTCCATTATTTCAGCAATTATCAGCATTAAAACTTGGGCGTTTTTCAAGACTTGTATCAGACAACGAGTACTTGATCGGCACTACTGTCCACCACTTTTACCTTAAGATCAATGTCACAGTTTTGAATTATCTGCAAGTCCTACACTGGATCACACAATTATTATGCAACTTAAAACTTACGGGACTTTTTATTACTGCACACTGTTCGTTCAGGTTTTGTGGTTTGTGTGGTTTTCTTTCTCTGGCCTTTAGCGTTGAGAATTTGGTGGTGGCGTATTCATTTTTTTTGGCATGAAAATTCATGCAAAATATCGAATTTTATGGAAACACTAGGTAACTGTTGCTGTCGTTGGAACAAAAGAGTTTATTTTCTTTCAAATATTGCTTATTTTACCGGAAATATGCCATAAGTGAGGTGCTTTTATTAGCATAAAAGAGATGACTGGCTCTGCCTCAGCCGGTCCTGCAGAAAGTACGCAGTGGCATCACCGCGCACTTTGGAATGTCTTACGTGCAGAGGAGGCCATTTCCAGAAAAATGTGGCTACCGTGGGACTTCTACCACCTTTATAAGTACGTTTTACTATGTAACTCAATTATTCTGGAGAAGAAAAAAAAACGTATAATCCCTTTAGCGCGGTTATTTGCGCTGAAAGCGTCGCAATCGGTAAAGAGTCTCGGCAATTAATGTATCGTAACATCGCCACACAACAGCCACAGCGGAGAGGCCGGAGAATAGATCGCTGACGGCTGACGGTCTGCTACCCCCCTCCATCCCGGGTCAACAACTTGACGGCTGAGGGCCCGCTACCCCCATATTACATAGCCCATAGGTAAATATTCTGGACATACACAAATACAAAAATAGTTTATATATGCATCCTTAATTATACATATTCGTAGGTTAGGATTAAGGAACTAAGTCAATGATTTGAAAACATTTAGTTATAAATCATTTTTTATTGGTTCTGTTTTCGCGGCTATAATTACTCGAAATCGCGCCACATTTGCGTTTTTTGGCGTGCTGCGTGCTCAAGGCCGTATATACCGATGTGTTTATATTTATTTTGGGCTTGTTGGCTGTAAATGTTGCTGTGACCCTGAAAACAAATGTGTGGTGTCGCTAACTAACTATACATGATTAATATCGAGGTAGGTCGTAAGGTGGAAGCAGAGACCACATTGGGTAATTATTGGCACAAAGTTGTTTGCACTTCGCAGAACTGCCAGTGGTTGGTTTTGGGTTTTCTTTAATTGCATTTTAAATTAATTCCCAATGAGATTTTGTTGCTATTGCTAAATGGGTAGCTAGGTTATAACACTGCACGCAATGGACTTTATGTCACCTGCTTGTCTTTAGGCTTCAACAAGAGCAGTCGTTACCTGAAGCTGTACCTGCACAGTGCATTGCCTTTGCTCATGGCGCAGAGGCCAAGCTGTCATTAATTTGGTAAATATTATGAGTATTATCTTCATTATTCATATCAGTGCCATATAACCATGGACAGTTGCAGCTCCCCTAAACCCCAATCATCATCAATACGAAATATTGCAATATTTAATCAATAATTGCACGTGAATCAGAATCGGAATCAAAATCAGAGTTGAATCATTGCGCTGAGCCGTGAATCACTGGTGAATCGATTCACTTTACGCTGAATGGTAGTGTGAATCAGAATCGAATCATTGAGGTTTCGCGGGAATCACTGGTGAATCGATTCATCACAAATGAATCGTTTGCAAGTCTGTTTGAGTCATATGATATGAAGGTCAGTTTGTGATTTGAAATGTTATTCAGTTGGAGAGCCATACTGGAAAAAACACTAAAAAGTGACTCAATTTACATGGACACATTTCCTGGTTATAACCGCCAGGCCCCATGTTGATGTAATGTAGGCCCCATGTTGTATCCTGGCATTGTTCTGAATCGTTGTCCTGAAAAAGAAAATGTTTGCTTAAGTAGGTATACATTGCTTGTCTGCATGAATGCAAAGGTACTTACCAAGAATTGGCAGCACATTTAGATCTGGGGAATTTAGTTTTGTAGTTTATCATTATTCATCATTATTCATTAGTATATCAGTATTTATGTTTGGCCTACCAGCAGGTTATTTGTGTACTCTTTGTTTGCGAAGATATGCACTCCTCCACCAACAAAAAGTAGAATTCCCACCCTACCTCAGCACCAACGCTACCAACCGAGAGGAGTTTAAGTGGTGGTGAAATGTGTTCTGTGAGTTCACGGCAGCACTTTACAGTTTTATTTCATACGCCTGGCCTGAAAAGTTCCAAAAGGCATCGCAAAAAAATTCGGACAGGTGCTAGTGTGTCATTACAATTGTACACACCTTGGCAAACCGGCAATGTCAGCTGGACTGTTTCCGTTTTGGATGGATGGAGCTCCCCCCCCCCAACAAACAAAAAAAGTTGAAGTAAAGTGGCTATTTCAGATCTGGAAACAAATCCAGCTTGGTCGGTGCATATGTGGAAAAAACCTACCCTATTTTTAGCATTTAAAAATCTCCGACTTTGCAAAAGTTGATGGGACAAGCACAAAGATGGTGGGGCAATGGGCCCACCAACTCTATTGAACTCCATCCGGGCTGTTTTGCACACAAATTACACACAAATTGGATATAGTTTTTTTTGGTATGCACTATGCAGCCTTTTGAGTTAGTGACCATTTTGACCATTTTGTCGTGCAGGGTGGCTGTCAACATTATTCAAATACCACACTGAAATGCAAGGTTGAGATCATTATGTTTTTGTATCTCAGGATTATACATGCCTATCTTGTTTAAGCCACTACAAATGTCTTGATGTGTTTTCGTCTCATCAGATAATTCCAAGTCATATCAACAGAGTATTTCTAGCAAAAAAATCAGTGTGAGTGATTTCCGACGATATGGGGGCAGATTCACCCAGCGGAAGGATACACTTGGAAGCATTTATGTTATTTCCAGAGTTCCACGAAAGTACTCGCGGAGTCCCATTTGGATGTCTCATACATTTGACGATTCCGCACATTTGGAAACGAAATACCCATTCACTTCACACAACAACGTGAACACTCCGCAATGCCAAACCCTGAATCAGCTGATAAAAGCTAATGTTTCATTTTGAATATTGGTTTATTCATTTTTTTTACAATATTACCAATTTTTTCTGCAGCTACTAATTTGCAAATTGTATTTTGTTTTATAGTTGTCATGGAAACCGTTTGTCAAGCCATATTAAAACATATTGAACGAATGTGTCTATCATGTCATGCTATGAATATGCAATTATCAGCTGACTGAAATAAACTTGGCGCAAAACACGGTTCGAAAAGATTTGTAAAAGGCCGTGAAACTTTGATTTAGTTTTGAGAGAAACCCAACCACCTATGCAATATTTATTTGCAGATTTAGGCTCTTCTCACCTTGGTGAATCTTTTGCTATTAACACTTTTACTCACCAAGCAAAATATAAAAAAAAAATTGCAAAACAAAATGGCAGAAAAGTGGGGGCTGTGGCCCCCTGGTCCCAAGACTATATAAACCAGGTAGGAAATGTTGCCAAATGAACACGGCCGAGATGCGGACGCTGCTAATTTTTGTCACACTTTTTGCTCTTGTTTGTCACATTTCTTTTGCCCAAGAAGAGGCGTAGCGGACCCCCTGGCCCCGCCCGCCTATGGCCACCACCAACACCCCGCCTAGTGGGGATGTGGCCCCCCAGCCCCTGTTCCTATGCCTATGATTCATTGCACTTAACTTAAATGCTACTGGAATAAAGTATGCTTTCAGATAGATGCAACATGAAAAAATTGTCACTATCATAATTAATGGCTTCAGGCTTGTCGAGGGTCGTCAGAAATTCAGTGCTGGCATTGCACTTTGTACAACCACTTAATCAAGTTCAAACTCGTCCACGCTGACCCAATGCTATGAAACATGCTCTAACCCAGTGTCCCCAAATTCCATTCCTGCTTGGGTGTTAGAATAAACAATTTCAGCAAAAGACCACAAGGGTGGAACATTATGTACACAATGGTACAATATTGATTTGTTTTGAATACGAAAAGCAGTATATTTAATTGAAACAATATATTTTGCCAATACTTTTGTCAGAATCAATATCACAAAGAATACAATTAGTATCAAGTATGAACCAGGACAAAATAAATGGGCGACTGTGTAGTACATTTTTGGGATGAGAGTAAAATGCAGATGCTAAAGAAATATACCTAAAAATTACAATGTGAATGTGGTCAATGACGTCTACCCCTTGCGAAAGTAATATTGGAAGATGACATAAACAACATGTTTTAAACTGCATTACCTTGATTGCGGTTTACACATGTGCAGTCTGATTTTCAACACATTTGTTGGACAGTTGTCATGGGGTTATGTTATCAAAACACCATGACGTCATTCACCAACACCACCAATGTTATGTTAATGTTGCCTATCTAAATAATGTCATGTCACAATCTAACAAAAACAAATAATGACTGTTTTAAAATGTGTGTTTGACTATGCACATATTTGTTCACAGCCTAGCCACAGACATTATCTTCCTTCCCAGCTCAGATGCTGGGGAGGACAATGAGTGTCTGATACCATGCAACTGCTGGTGACCCTCAAGCCATCCTGTCTGGTGCACTGAGCTGCAGGTATGTGTGAAGAGAAGTGTGGAGTGAAACATTTGTTCTGGTTATAATGCGATGCAACCAGATGAACACTTAAGCTTGAGTCAATTGGTAGGCACAGTAGAAGAAAATTTCAGTGATATCATGTTTACTAA
Organism: Chirona hameri; assembly: GCA_036785665.1. NCBI lineage: Eukaryota > Metazoa > Arthropoda > Thecostraca > Balanomorpha > Balanidae > Chirona > Chirona hameri. The sequence goes on along the minus strand of JAXIVJ010004685.1, from coordinate 4,160 downwards.
AAGGCACAATATATCCATACTGGCATACCAGGGATCTGTTCTTTTTCAACACTGCTGGTTTGTTATGTGGTATATATAGCCATGCATGACAAATGTATATACATGCTGTTCCTTCATAAGTTTGTATGTGAATGGTTTGTTTATTATAATTTTATGTTGATTGTACCAGTAATATAATTTTTGGGAAACATTTTACTTATGTTTTCACTGTGATGCCACTGTGACCACTGACCAGTTTTCCATATGCTATTCGCTGACCTTTGTTGTGCCACCGTGTCACTAACCTGAAGCTTTCTGCAACTATGCATTAAATACATTTTGAAGAGAGGTGAAAAGACACATGAGATTGCCAGCTGTGTGTTTTGCATCCAGATCTCAGATAGTATCTGCATACCTGCCCAAAGCTTGGTGAAATGTGAATCAGTAATTAGTAGATGTATTGTTTGCATGATTTTTTTTAGTAACAATCATCTAATGTTTTTTTCAGGCCAAGAAGGGGACCAGAAACCTCTCCGGACAGGCACGCAGAATCAATGTGGAGAGAGGTGTTGAACATCTGTCGTCGTCAGCGAGGGCAGCTTTACCTGACATGGACTGCCTAAGCCCGAAACACTGGAACTGGCTGCTGAAGGAGGAAAAGCTATTTAATTTGAAACATTCTAAAAATCGCCTAATTGTTAAGGAATAACTTTTGAGGAATTTCTTTTAGCATGATAGAATACAACTTTTTGTTGGAACAAAAAATTGCAAACAAATTGCACCATTGTTTGCCTCGTCGAGACACATCGAATGATATTTTGGGTGACCTACTTATGTCATATCTCAAAATTGGCCTGAGGTTAGGTCAAGGTCAACTCTTACATCAATGGATTTTTCTCCAAGCCCCAAATACAACGGTGTAAACCCCATTGATCTACCTTGATTTGGTAAATAGTTATTGAGGAAAACCCATACGTGACCTGGGGGATCACCTGAGTTGACCACGTAGAGGTCAAAGAACGGAAATGTGACATAGGACTTTGCATTTGGCATAAGAGTGATGGATCTGTTGAAAACTGGTCAGATTTAGCCATTTCCTGTGGATTTATAAGTGTTTTCATTTTTTCCCATTTACTTATAATGGGAAGGATACGAAATTGACCTGGACTTAGGTCGCCGATATACAAATTCGAGATAAAAAATTGTAGGTACTTATCACCTAATGACATCCTGTGAGTTGCAAACCGTTTGGTCAAGCACTTTGGCTGTGGCACGACCGCCAACTTTTTTGAAGGTGGGTCACTTGACCTGGTCACCTGACCTGAGATGACACGAGGACAACAATTTTACATGATGTGGGTGATTGATGCACAAACAGCTGTGCCAAATTTGGCGGCGCTGCGCGCTGCCGTTTTCCGCTATGAATGAAAACCGGAGGGAGGCGGAAATCCCTCCCACAGTACGCGTGTTAACCCGCGCCGTGTCGGAGCTCGGCGCCACCGTCGGCGTGCCGGGGGGGGGGGGGGCGTTTCGACGCCCCTCTCTAACTCAGCTCCTATGGGACACAGACACAAACTGAAAGCACCGTTCGAAAGCTTGTCAAAATGCATTTTGAAATTATTTTGCCATTTTTTCTCAGATCAATATTGAGGTCACCAGAGGTCATCAAGGGTCAGATTTTCAAGTTTTAGAACTTCGCTCCAGAAACCCCCACATAGCGCAGGAACTACGATAGCTAGGAACAAACGGAAACAAATCAATGGAAAGCTCTTGAACAATGCAATCGACAAGGTATCCTCAGATTTAAGCTCAGATCAATAGTTTAGGCACCAGAGATCATCAAATGTCAAAAAGGCCATTCTTTTTAGCAAAAACGTGTCCACAAATATCGTTTTACCTAATAAAGATAGGGCAATGATTTTGACGCCATCGTGTTTGTCTCAAACAGACGCTTTGCATCATATGCATGATGACCAGGTTAGGTCAACTTATATATTTTACCTCAGGTCAAGGTCAAGTAGTGAACCAATTAGGTCATGTTGCACATTGGGAGACGTGCCTCGATGAGACAAACACATTGGCGCCAGTTTCATTTCTCTATCTTGATCTTGTCGATAATTATTTTCAAAAAAGTGTTGGTGACCTCGGATGACCTCATCTGACCCTGTAGGGGTCACTGAACAAAATTTGCACTTGGAACGTCAAGAATGGCCTATGATAACATGATCCAGAAGGAATTGGCTGATATCATTCGTATCCTCAGAATAGGAAGCATTTTATTATTTCCCCATTGACTTATCTTGGGGAGGTCACGAAATTGACCCAACCATAGGCCACCGATAAACAAAATCCGAGATCAACGAATTGTAGGTACTATTGCTCTTATGGAATCCTGTAAGTACGAAATTGATCGGCCAAAAACTGTGGCTGTGGTACAACCAGAAACATTTTTGGAGGTAGGGTCACGTGACCTGGCCAGGTGACCTGACCTGACATGACCCGAAGTAAAAAATGTCATGCTATGTGGGTAATTGATGTCCGAACACCTATGCCAAAAACGGCGGAGCTGCGCGCCGCCGTTTTTCGCTATCCTCGAAAACTCTTAGGGGGGGGGGGGCGTCTAAAGGCTTCCCTCCTCGTCACGGCGCGGGTTAACGTCATGATTGTGTTATTTACTTTTTGAAAACTTCAATCACGTCTTCTGTTTTCAGAGATCGAGACGCTCGGCCTGTCCTCGACTTATGGGTGTCGGACAATCGGCATTCGACACACGGAGTGACATTGCTGGACTGCCGCTGTCAAACAACGAAGTCGAGGTGGAGAGCTGCGTGGTGTGCGTTGGAGAGGATCGCCAGGACGGGGTTATTCTCGGGGCTGTTGCGCATACGGTTTTCACTAAGCAATCAAAAGTGAAAACCTGGTGATGTTCGTACAAGCCACGTGCCTGGACGTCAGTGAAGGGAAGTGTAAGAAAGCGGCTTATGTGTTGGCTTACCTTGGCCTGCACGGGTAAGCCTGCACATTAGCCTCGGCCTAGCGGTTATAGCCAAGTGTGTACATAAACAAGTACCAGCATGTGACGTTACAATGGTACGAATGCCTTGTTTCCAAAGTACCCGGTGTTCAGCGTGAACAGATGCACTGAGTACATTGTAAAGGTTCAGAGCAAGTGTGAGAAGTGTTCTGAGTTCCGTGTTAAGGCACACTAGGCCATTCGGCGTACGGAGGTCGCGATATCGCTGCGACTTTCCGCGCATCTTTAGCGACTTTCCGCCTTCGCGTCAGCCGAAACGTCATAAATCGCGAACGAATGTCGTCGGCCGGCCATCTGCGGACCGGCGGAAAAAACTGATTAGAACGAGCTTTTTGCCGCGACTGAACGCCGCGGAACCGCGGACAACACAATTGATCAGGCTAACAGTGGTGAACCTATGCAAGATAGAGGTACATATTTTGAACAGCTTGCTCTTGCCGCTGTTGAATTTATTATGTAAAAGTTTCGTGGTTCTAAACTTACATCTTCGTCGAAAAATGGCCATCATTAAGCTACCTTGGGACAGGCTGTAGGCACAGGTTGCGACATGCTGTAGGTCGGCGGGGCGGAATCTCGCGAGCAGACAGCGCCGAATCCGCCGGAACAAGGACGATATTCAGTGGTATCGCCTCGATTTTCCAAGGCGGAATTTCGCAGTGATATCGGGCGCCGAATGCGCAGTGTGCGGCCGCCTTTAGTGGACAATTTCTACATAAGAGCCATAAATAAGCGTCGGTACCGTTCTACCATGTTTTGTTCGGAATACAAAAATAAGGAAAGTTATGTTTGTTTGTTTTTTGTCATCCACGGATTGGCGTTTGTACGTGGGCTATAAAGGAGGGGATGGGACGGTATTTTTATGTCTCCCGCAGGATTCGAGAAATGTATCGTTCGATAATCCTCTGCGATCTCCGCTTAGTAGTTAGTTTGATAAAGTGTAATCGGTCAAGATAGTAGTGCATTATCAGCCGAGCAGTGAGATCATGTTACCGTTTATGTTGAGACAGAAAGCTGTCTCGCTGGAGACAAGGAGATAAGAATTTGGTATCCATGGAAGCACCCTCACGAGTCTCGACGGAGAACCCTCGGGTGAGTTCATCAAATGCTCTCGAAAACGGCTGTCTGTTTTGAATAGGGCCTACGAGAC